>CM068300.1:29134766-29235234 GCA_034768395.1 Linum lewisii | reverse complement strand
ACCTGTCGATGTACAGCTTCAGCTACGGACACTGCTGTGTAGGGATGAGCAAGACCCACAAAATGGGCCATCTTCGATAACCTATCCACCACCACTAACACTACTGACTTGCCTTCCGACTTGGGTAACCCATCGATAAAATCCATAGATATATCGCACCATACTTCTTCCGGTATCGGCAATGAATTCAATAACCCTGATGGTTTGGAGTTGCTAACCTTGTTACGCTGGCAAACTTCGCACTCACCCACCAATTGCCTTACTATGTTGCGCATGCCAGGCCATGCAAATGCTTCTCTAACCCTCTGATTCGTCTTATGGTATCCCTCATGAAACCCAGAATGCATCTCCCTCACAATTGTAGGAATCAACGTGGACTGAGCATGAAGGTAAATACGACCTCCCTTGTAAATTATTCCATCTCTCACTGACCACTTAGAAGGTAAATCACCCGCCAAACAACGCTCTCGCAATTGGTTAAGAATAGGTGTAGCATCAATTTCCTCTCTAATTGTGTTAACCCAATCGGCAACCGGCATAGAGACGACCATTAGCTCGTGTCGGCGAGACAATGCATCAGCTACACCATTGTCACATCCCTTTTTATATTCAATTATAAAATCGTATCCAAGCAGCTTCGTTACCCACTTCTCTTGCATCAGAGTTGTTATCTTCTGCTCCATAAGATATTTTAAGCTTCGTTGATCCGTCCTCACCACAAAGCGTCTTCCTAACAAGTAAGGTCGCCATTTCTTGATCGCTAAAACCAATGCGAGCATTTCTTTTTCATAAGTAGAGAGAGTTAAATTACGCCCTCGTAGTGCCTGGCTGAAATAAGCTAAAGCTCGTTGATCTTGCATGAGCACCGCTCCTATCCCAACACCACTTGCATCACATTCGACTACCAATTCCTTCTCGAAGTTGGGTAAAGCTAGCACAGGTGCCTTCATCATAACTTGTTTAAGTCTAGCAAATGCTTGCTCAGCTTCCTCATCCCATTTAAATGCTCCCTTCTTTAATAGCTGTGTGAGCGGACTAGCTATCTTGCCGTATTCTTTAATGAACTTCCGATAATAACCTGTTAGGCGAGGAAACCTCGGAGGGACTTGATATTTTTTGGATTCGGCCATTCGGCCATAGCTTCCAACTTCTCCGGCTCGGCCGCCACCTTCCCCTCTGAAATTATATGTCCCAAATAGTGAACCTCTGTCTGAATGAAGCTGCATTTCTCTCTCTTAACAAACAGTTGGTGCTCCTTTAATATTTTAAACACCTCACGCAAATGATGTAGATGGATTTGTCTGGTGGAACTATAAACCAGAATATCGTCAAAAAACACAAGCACAAATTTAGATAGAAGATGTTTGAATACCTCATTCATTAACACTTGAAATGTCGACGGGGCATTGGTGAGTCCAAACGGCATGACCAAGAATTCATAATGCCCATGGTGTGTTCGAAAAGCCGTCTTAGGAACATCGTCATCCGCAACTCGTATCTGATAATACCCAGAGCGTAGATCCAATTTTGTGAAATATCGAGCCCCACTCAACTCATCTAATAACTCGTCGATCACCGGAATGGGAAACTTATCCTTGATCGTAACTTGGTTGAGACTCCGATAATCTACACACATACGCCAAGAGCCGTCTTTCTTCTTTACCATCAGTACCGGAGAAGAATAGGGGCTGTGACTTGGTCGAATTACACCTGACTCAAGCATTCCTTTGATGAGTGTTGATATCTCTTCCTTCAAGTATTGGGGATACCGGTACGGACGTTGACTGACCGGCGCTGCACCCGGAGTCAACCTAATATGATGGTCATAGGCCCGTCGCGGAGGAAGAGCCTTAGGTTCTTGGAATAATTCAGCATACTCGTCAAGCAATTCTTTCTCAACCTCTTCCAACCCGGATGCATCAATAAATTCTCCTTCTGTGTGCTTGTTCCTATCCAACATGTATAAAATATAACCCTCTCTAGTTCTCTTAGCTTCCCTGACCAACTCATGCACGTTAACTTGTCGTGGGGCCGTGGCTCGAATTCCTTGTAATACCCGAGGAATACCTTTCCACATAAATCGCATGGTCAAATTGTTGAAGTCCCATCGTATCTCTCCCAGCTTACGTAACCACCCAACTCCAAGGATTACATCGTAACTTCCCATCGACAACAAATGGAAATCATCCTCAAAGCTCAACCCGGGCAGGAACAAAGCTACTCGACCACAACGTCCAGGACTTAACACCTTCTCCCCATTGCCCACTACCACCGAAAATTGAGTCCCGCTATCGGCTTCTAGAGCCATCTTGTCAGCCAACTTTACGTCAATAAAATTATCCGTGCTTCCCGAGTCAATAAGGATACTAACGGTACGACAACGCATTTTCCCCCATAACTTCATAGTTTCTCCCGATACGGCACCAGACATGGCAGCCAATGAAATGGTAAGCATGGTGCTCTTCTAATGTTGGGATTCCTCTCCCTCATCCATCATTTCAAGCAGGAAGAGTTTTTTGCACCGGTGTCCTGGAACAAATTTCTCGTCACAATTAAAGCAAAGCCCTTTCTCACGCCTTTCTCTCATCTCCGGTGTTGACAACTTCTTTATATTATAGGTTCGATTTGGCGGTTCAGGATTTGGTCTTGCTGTGGTTCGTGCCTCAGTGACGAGGGGACGAGTAGCCTCCTTTTCCTCGTATAATCGAGCAAACGCTATAGCGGTGGTCAAATCTGGAGGTCTCACTGCTTGGACGTCACTACGAATTCTCAGAGTCAAACCACTTATAAAGCAGCTTACTTGATGAGCTGGCGTTAAGCGTCCTGACCGAACCAACAACCTTTCAAACTCCGTTTGGTACTCTCGCAAAGTACCGGTCTGCGCTAACTTAGTTAATCCACCGAAGGGATCCTCAAAAGTGGTGGGGCCGAAACGCGAGTGCATTCCGTTCTTGAGCTCCTCCCACGACAATTGGCGTCCCTCATCTCGAAATACCTGGAGCCACATTTGAGCTTCCCCCTCGAGATAGATGGAAGCCAT
This sequence comes from Linum lewisii, assembly GCA_034768395.1. NCBI lineage: Eukaryota > Viridiplantae > Streptophyta > Magnoliopsida > Malpighiales > Linaceae > Linum > Linum lewisii. The sequence continues at coordinate 29,232,194 of CM068300.1, read as the reverse complement.
TAGCACCTTGTCTTCTTCATTAGTTCGGTAAAACTCAAAAAATTGCTCTGCCCGACAAACCCATGTAGTTGGGTCATCACCTGCACTGAATTTTGGGAAATCAATTCTCACTCCTGGTGCCGTTATCTGTTGGGGTGCTTCAGGTCGCCCTCCCGGATTTATAAGAATCCCTAGCTGATTCCTTTCAACGCGGTCAACCCTATCCGTAATCGCCATCACAGTCTCGTTCAGAGCTACCAACCGATTCTCAATTCGGGTTATTGCATCCGGATCGCGATCCTGTCGTTGCATCAAGGCTGCTAGTGATTGACGAATACCGTCCAAGGACGCCTCCATGTTTGTCATTCGTTCATCCATCTTGATGTTCGTGGGTGAAGTCAATTCGAAACCGTGCTCTGATACCAAATTGTCACGTGCCGATTGAGAGCGCGTGATTACCGGGTTAGGTCGTCGCCAACGTCGATGACCCCACGAGTCTCGACGGAATCCGTGGATTGAGATGTAGTGGCCGTATGAAGATCAGTGAATCGAGGAATGGTGTTGGGTGAGGATTCTCCGATTGGGCGTAGAAAGATGTCCAGCTTAAGTGTATTAAGAAGAAGAAGAAGAACCAGTAGAAGAGGATGAAAGCTAGGAGAGCTGAGGAAGAAAACAGAGGAAGACTCGTGATATAACTCCCTTCCATTCTCCGAGTTCGAAACCAATATAAATACTCTCCCCAATCCGACTAACAAACTAGCTAAATAAAATAATGTTATCCGAGCCAATATAACATAACTAATATAATTAATAAACACCAAAAAATAATAATTTAAGCTCGTCACATGTAATTGATCGTCGTCTAGACCGGTTTATCATCAAAGGCATTCATCCTTTGTTTGTGGCACCGAATTCGATCGAACACTTGGGGTTCCTAAGTCAATACTTAGTAAATTTCAAGGTTCTCCGCCGGTTTCAATAGTTAGGTTCTCGTGGGGCTGATAATATAGTTTTGGGTGTTGAGTCGATCCCTTCCTAGAGGAGGCGGTTCGCATCACCAAGTCTAGGCCCCAGGCCAACTCCCACGGGCCCCCGGAGCAAAGACCTACCTGAAGACATCCCTAAGGTACTCTTGGAAGAAGGCTCGGAGCAGAACTCAAAAGGCCTGGACAGAACTGAAGAAGGCCGAGAGCTAAACCCGACACCAGAGCCGAGCCCGTGCCCGGATGCCACAGAGAAGCACTTTTGGCCCAGCCTACAATTGGCCCGTGCCTTTTATACCCAGGAACACTCTCCAACAAACGGAGCGCAATTTGGAGGAGAATTGAAGGAGATACAGTTGGATGCAGTCAGGGTGAAGCATTGGCGGAGCATCAAGGAGAGGAGCCCGGATGCTGATCCGAGGCTGCGCATGATAGGAGCTACGATCAGGCCACCACCTGAGCCTGATCCATTGAGGTATTGATGACCATTTATGATACAGGAAATGAAGAGGAGATGCCAAATACATCCAAGCAAGGAATCCTAATCAAGCTAGGATTTCCCGGTTTTGGACAGATTCCTAGTCTGACAAGGATTGACGAATATGGGCTACTTGGAGGCAGAATTTGGGCTGATTCCCAACATTAAAGTTGTAGCCCATGAAGTCTACTAGTGATCTGCCAAAGGGATTAAGTTTTCCGAATTTATTTGCTATTTATTTGGCTGAATCTTCCAGAACCCGTTTAGCTCTTTTTAGGAATTTCCAGCTTTTTCCTTTTTAGTGTTTTTGTTTAGGAAGGACTCTTTTCCTTGTAGGATTAGAGCTCCGAATTTCAGTCCTTTTTAGGACTCTTTTTGTAATTCTTTATTAGTTTATTAGTTAGTTTCGTAGGAGGAAAAGGAGAGCCTGTTCTCCCTTCCTCACCTATAAATAGAGGCCTATACGCCTCATTGTAAGACAGATTATTGATTAATGAAAATTTCAGAACTTTGTTCTTTTTCCTTCAAGTCTTTGCTCGTTGTTGCTTAGCTTAAGGTTTTGGTTTATCATCAAAGGCTATCATCCTTTGTTTGTGGAACCAACTCGACCGAATACCTTGGGGTTCCTAAGTCAATACTTAGTGGATTTCAAGGGTTCTCCGCGGTTTCAAAGGTTAGGTTCTCGTGGGGCTGATAATATAGTTTTGGGTGTTGAGTCGATCCCTTCCTAGAGGAGGCGGTTCGCATCAGCTGGTATCAGAGCACGGTTCAACTCTTGGACCACATCTATCCCAGTTTCCAGGTTCTTGCTTGGATTCATATCTTTAAATTTTTGTTGTTTTCAATTTCAGAAAAACCCTAAAAATAGCTTCATTGTGTTTGTTCTAATCTTCTACCTTTCTTTAAGTTTTGTTGTGAGAAAAAGCTGTGGCCATCGACAGAAAAATACAAAAAGAAGAAGAAAAAGAAAAAAATCAAGGTCTTCAAAAACAGAAAAGTTGACCTAGCCAAAAAGCAAGGCCACGTTCACCATCAAGGTAGTAGGTTAAGTTCAAGAAGAGGGGTTTTTCATAAGTTTAGCTAGTAGCTTACTTAGTAGAACACCCAAATTTTTGTCTTGTCATCCCACGACCTAGCATCAAGATTCTGGCCCTAGAAATGGAGAAGGCCGAGTCCTGAGCCAGCCCCGGGCACCGGGCCCGGCGTTGGGCGCCACAAAGGAGCGTTTTGAGCCGAGCCACCAAATGGCTCGGGCCTTTTGGGAAATTCCAATGGCCTTGGATAGCTTGAAGCCCTAGGAACACTCTCCAGCAAATGGCATTGCATTTGGAGGAGAAATGAAGGAGGAGCCATGTAGGGAAGTGCTCATACACGATCCGGGTCAGTACGTGCAATCCCACCGAGCTAAGGACTCTGATCCGGCCAGGAATCCATGCTGCCACGTCTAGAAGACCGCGAGCCTAAGTCCTTCTAGGACTAGGATGTGAGCGGAGTGCCTAATTCGAGTCAGAATCCTGCCCAGCCAGCCCAAGACTTGCCCGACCACCACGAATGCTGCCCGGATTAGGGATTGCCCGGATTTTGCCGGTTTTACCTATTTAGGCTTATTACTTCGGTTCTAAGACTTCTTTTGACTTGTTTTGTGTTTTCCTTTGTAGTCTTTGATAAGTAGGAATATTATAAGTATTTTAAGAGTCCTAGTTAGTATTTAGATTATTTTAATTCTAGATTAGGAAGTAGTTAATAAGGAGGAGAGCTTGTTCTCTCCCTATATAATGAGGCCGCCGACCATCATTTTTTATTCAGACTTTTATCAATCAATAAACCCCCTTCAGAACTTTGTTCTAAAACCCTTTGAGTATGAGCTTGAGCATTGCTTAAGGTTAGGCTTATCATCAAGAGCATCCATCTTTTAGCATGGCGCCCTCGACTTGATACTTGTGGTTCCTAGCTCTTTTATAGCTAGTGGGTCAAAGTCCTCTTCCATCCGGTTCCATAGGTTCTTCACGAGTGTTAGGAGATCAGCTTGTGGTGTTCAAAATTCATTGATGACACTCGATTTGACGTGATTATCAGCCTCATTTAAGCGACATTTCCCTGCTTGAGACACGATTTTTAGGGTAGTTTAGGGTGTTTTCACTCGATTCCTCTAATTCTTACCGTTGTGGTTACTTTGGCCCGTTAGGGGTCTATTTGATGGTTTTCTAGTGCTTTTGAGATTGCACAGGTTTTTTCTGTCATTAACGTAGCCATGGACGTGCTCAGGAAGCAAGGGAACCTTAAAGAATGGCCCGAGAATGATCCAAAGATCATACAAAGTCACAAAACAATCCTCCCCTGCTTATCAAAGACTACAAAGTTCTCGCCGAGATGTTTTGAAGAAAATACACAAGAGATCCAGGAACTACCTCAAGTAAAGTTCTCGGCGAGATGTCAAAGTTCTCGCCGAGTAGTTTGGGAAAATTATACACAGATTGGGCAGGAGGATTCTCACCAAGTAAATTTCTCGGCGAGAACTTTCAAAGTTCTCGCCGAGAAGTAAGTCCTTTTTTGGCTGGGATTTGGAAACCCTATAAATACTAAACCAGCGGCCACAATTGAAGACACTTATTCCTAGGATAAATTTCCAGAATTCAAAGTTCGAGAGAGAGTTTAGAGAGTCCGAAGAGCCGAGAAGAGATCGTGACTCCATCCTTCCATCTCGGAGAGCTCGGTGCTAGGAGTTAAAGATCCAGGAGACTAAAGCTTCACGGATTCATCAAAAATAGGTTTTACAATTCTTCTCTGTTCTTCCTACTTAAATATGTATACCTTGTTTGTTTTAGATTCTTTTGTATTAAACATGAGTAGCTAAACTCGTAGAGCTTAGATTAGATGAACCCTAAGTGACCCGGGGCTTTAAAGCGGTCACCGATCGGCGGTAATTAAATTCAGATTCAGTCAGTTTCTCTTGCATGTTTGATTTGTTCTTCGTTGCTAGTGTTTCTTTTCTAGCTTGATCACCTAGTTAGGATTCTTGTTAAGCTGAGGATAGTAGCGAACGTTCGCCTCACTTTAAAACACCAAATCAACAATTAACCTATTCATTGGAGTGTGCCTTTCGTAGGAACCAGTTAGGGTTAATCCACTGCTAGAGTAACTCATAAATAACTAATAATCATGCCAGTTAGTTTTCCATCGCAGAAGCGAACGCACGGGCGGTAATTAATCTTGGGAGTTAGATCGGATAGAGCGAACATTCGCCAGTCTTAAACCTAAGGGTCAGGAGTTATGGTGGTGTCTGGGAACTGAATTAATTAGAATTGAAAGCCGCTGGTCTTGTGATCGCCAATGCCTTTGGTGATCTTAGGGGGATTTGAAATCTAAGCTTGTCTGTCGTCTTGTCAAGTCAATCAACCTTTCAATTTGCTTTCTATTTTCATTTCATTTTTCCTGCTTCATAGATTAGAAGTTGTGGAACTCACACCACGCACAACTTGTGTAAACCTGAGTAAATTACCGACACATTTGAGTAAACAATTAGTCGAGACCCGTGGAATATGATCTACCTTGCTTTGTGCTTGGTAGTTATTTGATGACACGCGTTCTGCAGTCCATCAGTCGTCTACCCACAGTTGCAGCGGTTGACATCACTTTGTAAACAAAACTTTGAATTTAATAAATTCCCTTTTTCATAACTTTGTTCTAAACCCTTCGAGTATTTGCTTGTTGCATTGTTTAAGGTTGGCTTATCATCAAGAGCATCCATCTCTTGACTTGGCGCCCTCGACTTGATACTTATGATTCCTAGCTCCCCTTATAGCTAGAAGGTCAAAGTTTGATTCCATCCTGGTTCCGAAGGTTTCTACTCGTTGCTTGAAGATCAGCTTGTGGTGGTTAGGGTCGTCTGGCCACGGTTGCTGCGGTTCACATCAGTTGGTATCAGAGCACGGTTCAACATGAGGACCAACTCTATCTCAGTCTCTAGTTTCACTCTTGGATTTTGATAACGATGTAAAACAGGGTATCAAATACTAACCTATAAAAGTAGATTAGATCGAATTTCGAGGGGTTTCTTCAAATCGTTTACTCAAAGAAGTTTGCAATTATTCAGGTTTAAATCAAGTTGCGTAGTGTGGGTTCTACGACTTCTAAACTATAATGCAAGAAAATGAAATTGAATTTAAGAAGCAGATTGATTGATTGGGTTTATTCAATTAAAGAGACGATAGCTTAGACTGAAATACCCATAAGATTACCAAGGCATTGGCGATCACAAAACCGGCGACTTTCATCCTAATTCATTCAGTTCTTAGACACCGCCATAACTCATTACCCTTAGGTCTAAGTCCGCGAATGTTCTCTCTATCGGATCTAACTACCAAGATTAATTAACCGTCCGTGCGTTGACTTCTGCAACGGATAACTAACTAGTGCACCTGATTGATTTTAGTGAGTTATTCTAGAAGCGGATTAACCATAAACGGTTCCTACGAAAGGCACACTTCGTTGAATAGGTTAATTAATTGATTTGAGGTTCTAAAACAAGGCGGACGTTCGCCAACTATCCTTATTTTAACAAGAATCTAATCTAGGTGATCAAGCTAGAAAAGAAACAAGAATTAAGAACAAACAAATTATGAAAAGAAACTGTCTGAATTAAAATCTAATTACCGCCGATCCGTAACCGCTTTAAAGCCCCGGGTCACTTAGGGTTCATCTAATCTAATCTATAAGAGTTTATCTACTAATATCTAACAAACAAGATTCGACAACAATAGAAGAATTCATCTTAAAACAGAAGGAAGAACAGAAGGAATTTGAAAAACCTAATTTTGGATGATTCCGTGAAGCTTCGATCTCGAGAATCTTCAATTCCTTGGTCCAAGCGTCTTCCGGGATGGATTGATGGCGTCACGGTCTCTCTGATAGCTCCAATACTCTCTCAACTCTCTCCAAGTCGTGGATAATCTCTCAAAGTTGAATAATGAATGAATAATGCCTCTTTTGGGGTTTAAATACCCAAAATCCGTCCAAATCCGGAAAAGGGGAAAAAAGTAATTTCAGCTTCTTATTTTGGCAATTCCCGCTCCGTCCGAACTCCGAATTGGTCTCCGTTTGAAGCGATGGACTCGTGAGAGATTCCTCTACAATGTGGTCACCTGGAGGCTAAAAAACTCACAACCAAGGGAAAAATAGCCAATAAATGGACAAAGTACGCACTTGGAGCCGAGAATCAAATAATTAACACATTTACACCAAATACTCATCATCATTGCATTAATGGATATAAAATGTAGTGTAATATGAGAAGATAATCACTATAAATCTAGTGTCATCAAATCACCCCACACTTAAACTTTTGATTGTCCTCAAGCAAATCAAATTACGAAACACACTCAAATTCACATATGACGAGACTAGTTAAATTGAAGTTTAGTCCTAACAATTCGGCTTAGACTGTTCCAAGTAGAAAACGTAACCTACACATGCAAGAACTTCAACTAAATAAATTCAAGTCTCACTATTCTCTGCACACTTCAAGTAGTAGTTTATTAAAACGCGTTTCTTGCCAAAAACAATTAATTCACAGATTACTCGACTACGACAACACCAACTCTAATCAAAAGGTCTTAAGCTCGGGCCTTGATGCGAATTAGGTGGAGGTAGGAAATATTTGGGGAATAGTGAGTGAACGTGACGTGGCTATCGATTCAACTTCATCCGCTTCTAGACCTGCACGTTACATATTCTAGCTAGGACCGATTTAAACAAATTTCTCTCAAGATTATCGACTTCTTCTATTTATTTACTGCATATATACTAGTGCTCGATCTGAACACTTCACTTAGGTGTTGGACCTGCCTAGCTCACAGCATTTGTGCCTATGCTAGTGCTCAATCCAAACACTTCACTTAGGTGTCGGGCTTGCCTAGCTTTCTTTTCAGCACTTAATTCAATTAAAATTAATTGCTATCTTCATAAATTTAAAAATTCAGCTACTTGATTTGAAGATTTAGCCACTTGATCCTAGCTAGTTATAACTTTAACATAAGATTTTGAATTGGATTTTCGTCTAATCTCAAGCCACAATCACAAGGGATCAAATGTGGTGTGAACCGCCTCAACCGTGGGCAGACGACCCTAACCACCGCTAGTCTTGGACCTTCGCTCGATCGACAGTCGGCGTCGGGGGCGGGAAAGTACTTGGACCCATCGGTCGCGATTGACCGAGAACCCTAAGTGTCCAGGAATGGCTCCACGACAGAAGATGGATGCTTCTGTTGATAACACCGATCCTAAGCTATGCGCGCAGCAAAAACTAAAGGATTTAAAGAACAAAGTTCTGTTTGATTAATTGGTTTTGAAAAAGGTTCAGGTTTACAATGAGGCCGAGGCCTCTTATTTATAGTAGAGGAACTCGTGAACAGGCTCACGATTCCTACTAGGAAACAAACTCTAAAAATAATAAAATATTATCCTAGAGTCTTATTTAGAATATAATAAGACTTACTTGCTCCTAAATAATCAAAACTAAAAGGGAAAATCCGAGTCAAACACTTAAAAAGACTTAAATAAATAAAAACATGCTAAAAACCCTAAACCGGCGGATCCGGCGCCGCTTTTATTGTCGGGCGTGGATCCGGTCTCACGCGCGGGCCGAATTAGGAAAGCCGGCGCCGCTTTTATTGTCGGGTGTGGAATTGGCAGCGGCGGCGGTTGCTTGGGCTTGGAAATGCACGTGGCTCCTGATGCTGGGCTCCGGCGGGTCTGATGCTGATGCCGCTCGGCATCCGGGGTTCCTGCTTGACCGGCTCGTTCGGTCCTCCTCCCATTTCTTCATTTCCTCCCATTTCTCCTTCGCTCCTAGGGTGGTAGCTCCTAGGCTTGGCTCCTAGCCTTGTATGGGATTGAGGGCGGGTGATAAACCTCCTAGGGGTTGAGTCCGCTGCTGGCTGGGTGCTAAGGCCCGATCGGGGCCCTCTGATGTCGGGGCTGGCACCCGGGAGTAGTCTGCCTTCGGGCCTTTGATGACACTCAATTTGACGTGATTACCAGCCTCATTTAAGTGACATTTCCTTGCTTAAGACATGGTTTTTACGGTAGAATAGCGAATATTCACTCAACTAATCTATCTCGTGCCATTTGTGTTACTTTGGCCCGTTTCGGGTCTATTTGATGGTTTTCTAGTGTTTTCATGTTAGCACAGGTTTTTGCCGTCAAATAAAGTAGCCAATGACGTGTCTAAGGTGTTGGAACTTCGAGGAATCGCACCGGAATCGATCCAAGGAGTCAATCAAGTCGAATCAATTCCTGCTCCATTTACACTAAAGTTTTCACCGAAAATACCTTACTATTTTGTTCAGGTTCAAAGAGTCGGTGAGACACCTCCTCCGTGTGCATGTCGCGGACAGCCTGGATGTCCCTCGGGGACTGGTGAACGCCTAAAATCATTGTTCGGGTTCAACCAAATAACTAACAAAGCTAACAAGCTAGGGTAGATCGTATTCCACGGGCCTTCTATGATTGACTACTCCAAAAACTAGCAAAGTACTCGAATGTAAGCACTTCGTGCGTGGTGTGAGTTCCACGACTTATAATTCTAAGAAATGCAGAGAAATTTAAAAATTAAACTAAAGCAGATTGGAAATTAGGGCTGAAAACAAAGATGACAGACGAACTTAGACTTTGAATCCCCTTCGTTCCCCAGAGCATTGGCAATCAACAGATCAGCGGATTTCGATTCTCATTCAATCAATTACTAAGACACCACCATAACTCCTTACCCTTAGGTTTAAGACCGGCGAACGTTCGCTCTATCCGTTCTAACTACCAAGATTAATTAGCCGCCCGGGTACGGTCGCCTCTCGCAACGACTTAACTTAACTGGTGCAATTACTAACGATTTATGAGTTACTCTTGCAGTGGATTAACCCTAACCGGTTCCTACGAAAGGCACGCTCCAATGATAAGGTTAATTGTTCAATTCGATGTTCTAAAGTAAGGCGAGCGTTCGCTTCTATCCTTATCTTAACAAGAATCTAATCTAGGTGATCAATCCAGACAAGAAACATGAACAATGAAGAACAAATCAAACATGAAAGAGAACTGATTGAACTTCGAATCTAATCACCGCCGATCCGTGACCGCTTTAAAGCCATGGATCACTTAGGGTTCATCTAGTCTAAGCTCTAACGAGTTTAGCTACTCATGTTTATCACAAAAGAATCAAAAACAAAGAAAGAGTTCATCATCCAGAGGAAGAACAAAATAGAATCTGAAAAACCTAATTAAGACGACTCTGACAGACTTTGATCTTCGGTAAACCGCAATCCTAGCTCCGAGTCTCCGAGGTGGAAGGGATGGCGTCACGATCTCTTTCCGGCTCTTCGAACTCTAACTCTTCGCTCCAGAACTTCAGAGAATTCTTGGAATTGTGATTATGAAAGTATGTTATGAGGTATCTTTTTGATTTGGGCTGCCGGTTAAGTATTTATACTTAACCCTAATTCAGCCGGATTTCTTCTATTATTTTCGCCGAAAATACCTTACTATTTTCGCCGAAAATAATCGTGTAAATGGACGGTCCTTTGGCTGAATTCTCCTGTAATTTTCGCTTCGGCCGAAAACTTAGAGTTTTCGGCCGAAAACTTCCTTCAGTTGGCCTTAGTTGATTTGTGCTGATATTTTCACCGAAAATACTAGGGTATTTTCGGCGAAAATCCCTTTGTAAACCGGGCAGGAATTTTCTGAACTTGATTGGCTCCTTTGATCGATTCCGGTGCAATTCCTCGAGGTTCCAACGCCTTAGACATGACCTTGGGTACATTATTTGACGGCAAAAACCTGTGCTAACACAAAAACACTAGAAAACCATCAAATATACCCGAAACGGGCCAAAGTAACACAAATGGCACGAGATAGGCAATTGGTTGAATATTCGCTATTCTACCCTAAAAACCATGTCTTAAGCAAAGAAATGTCGCTTAAATGAGGCTGATAATCACGTCAAATCGAGTGTCATCAAAATACCCCACACTTAAGCTTTTGCTTGTCCTCAAGCAAACTGAATAGAAACGCTCATGTTCATAAATGATAAGATCGATTAAATTGGAGCTTAATCAAACACAATGAATTATTAGACAGCTAATTCCTAGAACAAGAAACCTGACATGTATGCAGATCAACCAAACAACCTGGTCTCACTAGTAAACTGCACACGACAAGTAATTAGCAACCAATTATGCACGAATTTGACCTAACCAACCAGACTCCTCACACAGGATAAATATAGTAAACGGGAACTCTCACTCTCTGTTTTAAGGACGTGTTTTTGCTCTCGATAATTTTCTATTACTAGATTCTGTCATAGGTTTGCAATTCGACCACATCTCCACCACTGTGACAACACGAGTATCTAGTCAAGAAGGACTTCCCTGCTAGGACCGTAATGAATTCTACACTACTTGGGTTTATGATGCGATGGATGATGGGAATGTATGATGATGGCTTTGTGTGGTGTAGCTTTCGGCTAACTTCCCTCGAATCTAATCTATGGCTCCCTACCGTCTAACCAGACACGGGTGGAATAGTGAACGCTCATCCTATGATACCCTCAAGCAACCTAGCACTTATTCTTTTTTCTTTACACGATTTTTCTTTTCTTTTCAACTTTTCTTTTGACTTCGTTCTTCCATTTGTAGGGAGAAGAATGTTTTATTGAACTAGAAACTTGAAACTTTTCTCTTTTTCTGCTTTTCTCTTCTTCACTTTTTTTTCGAAATTTTCTTTCTTTTCTTACTTGACTTTTTTTCTTTTGTGCTGATTCTTTCTTTTAGTTGCTAGAGGGATTTACATGTCTGGACATATTAGCTAAGACCACCTGTTTAATGGCTATAGGCAGGTTACCACAAACCGACTTCCGGTAGGTCAATCTAGAACTACAACCACAGGGGATCAATGGGGAATGAAAGAAATGGGAAATGGTCGTAATGTATTATCGAACCGAAATAACAGGCCAAGCTCAAGGGTCTAAACCTAATGGATTTATCGTTTGGTAGGCTATCTGGCTTAGTAGCTGAATCTAGGTGCCCCTATCCTTCTAGAACTCGTGTCATCATGTGGTCTCAAGTAGGTCTCCTGCAAATTCTAACTCATTCAAGTAAACAGAAAACCACTCAGAAAGAATTAAAATTGCAAGTTACGTGCAATGGATCAAAAGCTCACATTTGGTTTGCTAGTCGGATTCAGTCATTTTCATGCAATCAAGGCTACAAACAACAAGTGTGATTTAAAAATTCTGTTCTGACCAGGCAGTTTAGCATCAAAGTACACAAGTTGGTTCTCAAGTTCTAGGTTAAGTAGTCTAAGCATCATTATGAAGGTTTGAACAACAACTTAACATCAAAAATCAAGAACTGAGCCATTCTAATGCTAGAGAGACTGGAATGGAATCGCGAGGCACACACAAAACACAATCAAGGGCAATCAAATTCATGCAAGGTTCTCTAGCATCCTACCCCACACTTAAATCGGACTGTGTCCTCACAGGACTAGAATTAGAGTTCAGAGTGAAGCAGAAGAACCTGGACCGAGATGGTTGGCGTAGGGGATGAGCACGGGTCCTCGGAGCGGAGGGAATCTACCAAAACGAATCAAAGGGAATCTACCTACTGCCTACAAAACAAAAACAAATGAAACATAAAAAGGAAACCGGGACAAGTGTCCCGGATCCACACAGAAAAAAGTTGGATCGAGATCCGAAAATAATAAATAAAAAGAAGGGACAAGAAAGAGGATACAACCCGATCACTGCTCGTCAGGCGTGTCCGGAGGTGGGAAGTGGAGGTAATCGCCGAGCTGGCATTGCCACGCCAGCTGTGCCTCATACCGCCTGTCGCGCGGCGCATATGCTGCTGCATAATAGTCCATCTCGCCTTAGGCGTGCGGTGATGTGCCACTCTGCAGTCGCTCGAACACTCACCAATGTCCGCGGGGTGCGGTCGGTGCTGAGGTGAGGCGCTGTACGGATTGGATGCGGAACGATGGTGAGCATACCCTGCTGATGATGGCGAGGGTACATGGTCATGGATTTCTGGCTGCGGCTTGTGGGGGCGTGCGTGCTGCTCAGTATCATCATCTTCCTCCGACTCGGCTACATGCTGGAGGGGAGGATCTGCTGCCACCTGGGGACTGAGGTCCAGCTCTAGGTCGTATTCGACCGCTAAGTCTCCTCCAACGGTCCTAACTTGGTGTCGGGGAATGTTCGGGCCATATTCATGGCTGATGCCGAAGGAGATGATGAGCTGACCAATGAAGTTACCTCCCAGGAGTGCACGAGGTGGCGTCCGCCTCTTGGTCTTCTGGCAGAAGATGCGAGCAAGCACCCATCCAAGGTGAAGAGGGTAGCTCTCTCGGATGGCTCGGAGAAGCATAAGCTCCTCCTTGAGGATATGGTGGCGATCCTTATCTGGAACATATAAAAGCGATCTACGCCAAACCATATGAATAAATTTAAAGAGAGGGTGAGAGAGCGACTTAACTGAGTTGTGTTCCCCAAGGCGATCGCCAGGCACTCCAGTCATGTGGCTCCAGAGTGCATGGTACTCCTCCTCGTCATCATCGTCGCCCCAGCCGAGGTGATGTCCATGATAGTGCTCGTAGGGGATACCTAGATGAGCAGCGAACTCATCATAGGTGAGCGTCCTGTATACTCCACCCAGATAGAAGGTAACAACCTTCTGGCCTTGCCTCCTCTTGTGCTCATCCAGATCAAAGGTCGCTGATGACACTCGAATTGACGTGATTATCAGCCTCATTTGAGCGACATTTCATTGCTTAAGACACGGCTTTTAGGGTAGAATAGTGAATATTTACTCAATCAATCCATCTTATGCCTTTTGTGTTACCTTGGCCCATTTCGGGTCTATTTGATGGTTTTCTAGTGTTTTTATGTTAGCACAGGTTTTTGCCATCAAATGCGGTAGCCACGGACGTGTCTTAGACGTTGGAACCCCGAAGAATCACACATAAATCAACCGGAGAGATCACTCAAGGCAAACGAATTCCTGCCCCATTTACACATATATTTTCGGCGAAAATACCCTTGGGTTTTCACCGAAAATGGAAGAAGAATCCACTAACCCGATCAAGAGGGAGTTCTCGGCGAAAATACATAAGCATTCTCGGCGAAAACTCTAAGCAGAATCAGCCGGAAGGAAGAGACGAATGAAGCCACATTTGAACAGATACTCGGCGAAAACTTCCAAGACTGAGAAAGGGAGAGAACGAGTGGATAGAGTTCGAGGAGCCAGGAATGGATCGTGACGCCATCCATCCATCTCAGAGAGCCAGTGCTAGGAGTTGAAGATCCAGTAGATTGAAGCTGCCAGGAGTCGTCGAAATTAGGTTTTATAGTTCTTCTCTGTCTACCCTACCGGAGATGTATTCTTTGTCTATCTTGATTCTTCTGTATTGAATATGAGTAGCTAAACTCGTGTAGCTTAGATTAGATGAACCCTAAGTGACCCAGGGCTTAAAGCGGTCACGGATCGGCGGTGACTAGATTCGAAATTCATTCAGTTTCATCTTTCATGTTTGATTTGTTCTTCGTTCTCTGTGTTTCTTGTCTGGTTTGGCCACCTAGATTAGATTCTTGTTAAACTAAGGATAGAAGCGAACGCTCGCCTTACTTTAGAACATCAAGTTGAACAATTAACCTTATAATTGGAGTGTGCCTTTCGTAGGAACCGATTAGGGTTAATCCATTGCAAGAGTAACTCATTAATCATTAGAATTTGCACCAATTAAGTTAAGTCGTTGCGAGAGGTGACCATACCCGGACGGCTAATTAATCGTGGTAGCTAGATCGGATAGAGCGAACGTTCGCCAGTCTTAAACCTAAGGGTCAGGAGTTATGGTGGTGTTTGTGAACTGAATGAACTAGAATCAAAAATCGCTGGTCTGTTGACTGCTGTTGCTCTAGTAATCTAAGGGGGATTCGAAGTCTTAAGCTTGTCTGTCATCTTTCTAGTCAATCAATCAATCTTCAATCTTTCTTCGCTTTAATTTCATTTCAATTTTTCCTTGCATTTTAGTATAGAAGACGTGGAACTCACACCACGCACAACGTGTTTAACCTTGAATTATTTTGCCAACACCTTTGAGTAATGAAGTAGAGGAAACCCCTGGAATACGATCTACCCTAGCTTCACAGCTTGGTAGTTATTTGATCGACCGCTATTCTGCAGCCTATCAAATTGGCGTCGTTGCCGGGGACTCTTCTATTTCATTGAAAGAAGAGTTGGCATTTTTATTCTTCTACCTTTCCATCTTTCATTTTCCATCACACTTCGATTTTACACCGGTTGTGTTTGTTTTTGTCTCTTGCAGATCATAGCAGGTACAGAAACGGATCACTTCCGTTCCATCTTCCTTTACCGCAATGGTTAAACTTAAGAGTGTTGCGGACTACAGTAAGCCGCGTGCATCCAACTTTCGATCCCCCATCACTGTGCTTTCTAATGACGATGATCCTGACTATGAGATTAAGATTCCTCTCCTAGAACTGATCTCTAAGGACGTACAATTCGAAGGGAGGCCAGATGATAATCCCTACACCCATCTAGATGACTTTTTGGCTGTCTGCGACACCTTCAAGTCTGGGAACCTCAACAAGAACGCTTTATATCTCCGAGTTTTTCCTTTTTCTCTCAGAGGTGCAGCTAAGCAGTGGTTTGGAAGCAAGCCGCCGGGTCATTACACTAACTGGGAGGTATTAGCTCAAGATTTTGTGGAGGAATACATTCCTCCCGCAAGGACAACTGCTTATAAAGACCGCATCTCCAGATTCACTCAGAGAGAGGATGCAAGCCTGTATGACACTTGGAATGAATTCCAGTCTCTTCTTTTCAACTGCCCTCACCATGGGTATGAGCAAAAATAGCTGGCTGAATTCTTTGCTCATTGTATGCGCGAAGAATCTGTAAACTGGGTCAACTCCCTAGCTGGCGGAGATTGCACCGCCCTTACTCCTCAGGATGCTCTTCTGCATTTTGCTAACTGTGCTTCAAAGTCTAGAAACTGGGAGAGGCAAATAGAAGGAAACAAGAGTCAGAGTCAGATAAGTGTTGCAGAGCAGATCAAGGCAGAGGTCCAGAAACATCTACAAGCAGCTGGTATTCCCCTCGATCCCCCGTCAGCCACCATCTTTTCAGTTGACTGTGGATGGTGTGGGTCCTGTGCTCATAACGGTGGAAGCTCCCTCAATTTCGGCACAACAGAAGTCTGGTCTACAGAAGAGATAAACTTCATCGATCAGGGCTTCGCTAATAATCAGAAAGGCTATGACGGTTACAGAAACTACGTGCCACGGAACCAGAGCAACCGGTTAGTAGATCCTTATTATAGACCTCCGGGATTCATTGGAGGACAACACCAGCTTCAAGCAAAGCCGTACTACAATAGAGACATGGACTATGAGAAGAAGTTTGATCAGATTATGAGCAGACTTGACGACCACGACATTCAATTAAAAGCTCAAGCTGCACTCAATCAAGGACTAGAGAGCTCAGAGCCAAAGGATAGAGGATGCCATAAGTAATATGACTAAACTCTTTACTAGCAATCCTCTCCTTAATCCAGCAGCATTTCAAGCAGACTTCGGTGCAAAGAGCGAACACGCTCAAGCTATTACCACCAGGAACGGCAAGCAAACAACTGATCCAAAGGCTCCAGAACCTGACGTGATACCAGATACCAGTGCTGCCATGGATATGCCAGAAATTGAAGATATCACAGAAGAGGAAGAGGAAGCATCCGCTCCTCCTCCTCCTCCGCCCAGGATAGCTCCTGAGCCTGTTTTGGCGCCATATGTTCCTCGGATTCCCTTCCCAAAAGCCACAATGAGCAAGGCTAAGGATCACGACACTCAGTACAAGAAGTGGTACAATGTTCTTAAGACTGCAGAGATCAAGATACCACTGACTGAAGCTGTGGAAATCATACCACCACTTGGGAAGTTCTTCAATGATCTCGTGAAGAAAGTGAAGAACGGGGAGGCGTACTCTATCACGCTTACTAATGAATGCGCGTCTATTCTCGGTGCGCCATCTCCCATTCGACAGCCGCCACCACCCCCAGCTAAGTGTCCTGATCCCGGTTCTTTTACGTTACCGTGCATTATCAATGGCATTAAAATTCATCGCAGTCTGGTTGATTCTGGTGCTTCTATTAATGTTATGCCTGTTTATCTATATGAAAAGCTGAATCTAGGGCAATTAAAACCGATTACTCTGCATCTTGTGTTAGCCGATAGGTCTGTCAAACTACCTAGAGGTATAATAGAAGATGTAGCTGTTTGCTGTGGTCCGTTTACTATAATTGTGGATTTCGTTGTTTTAGATACTTGTGAGTTAGACGGAACACTTATCCTAGGTCGACCTTTCTTAGCAACTGCTGGTGTTAATATTAACTGCAAACAAGGCCTGTTAACTTTAAGTGTAGGACAAGAGAGTGTTGCATTCCACATTAAAGATAGCATGAGATATTCTGTTGCTCAAGATGATAAATGTTATACTATTGATCCCCTTGAGTTGGCCTCGGCCGATTCCCTTACTAATGCTTTATCTAGTGATCCGCTAGAGTTGTGTTTGATTTCAGGGATTGATAATGCATTAGAAGATCCAGAGCAGCGCCTATGGCAAGATGAGTTAGACGAGCAGAAGGCGACATTCACACCCATTACCGCGCCTACACATATTGAGCCAGCATCGAGTCGGATTACTACCTCATACGAGAATCCGCCAGAACTTACTTTGAAGGAGCTGCCTGACCACATAGAATACGCATTTCTGGGGAAGGACTGCCAGTTACCAGTCATCATCAGTTCGAATCTATCTCCCGAGCAGAAAGAGCAATTGATTAGGCTACTCAAGAAGCATGTCCGAGCTATTGCCTGGTAGTTAGCAGACATCAGAGACATCTCTGAAACCTTCTGCAAACATCGGATAGTCGTTGATGAAGAATTCAAACCAGTCAGACAACCACAACGCTGACTTAACCCTCTGATGCAGGAAGTTGTAAAGAAGGAAGTAGTCAAGCTTCTAGATGCCGGTATCATCTATCCTATTGACGACAGACCTTGGGTCAGTCCGACTCAAGTCGTTCCGAAGAAAGGAGGGATCACAGTCATCCCTAATCCGAAGGGTGAACTCATTCCTACCCGTACAGTGACCGGATGGAGTGTCTGTATCGATTATCGACGACTCAATGATGCCACCAAGAAAGATCACTTTCCAATGCCGTTCATTGACCAGATGCTTGAACGATTGGCTGGTCATGAATACTACTGCTTCTTAGATGGGATGTCCGGTTACTTCCAGATCCCCATTGAGCTTGATGATCAAGAGAAGACGACCTTCACATGCCCGTTTGGTACGTTTGCTTATCGTCGTATTCCTTTTGGTTTATGTAATACTCCCGCTACCTTTCAGAGATGCATGCTTGCTATATTCGAAGATCTGGTAGAGAATGTGGTAGAGGTGTTCATGGACGACTTCTCCGTCTTTGGAGATTCATTTTCAAAATGTTTGGCTAATCTGGATAAGGTGCTAGCTTGTTGTGAGGAGACCTGCCTAGCTCTTAGTTGGGAGAAGTGTCACTTCATGGTTACAGAAGGTATTGTTCTTGGACACAGGATATCTAAGACAGGTATAGAAGTCGATCCTGCCAAGCTTGAGACCATTGCCAGCTTACCACCGCCGACCTCAGTTAAGAAGGTTTGAAGTTTCCTGGGTCACGCTGGATTTTACCGAAGATTCATCAGAGATTTCTCCAAGATCACTCTTCCAATGACGAAGCTTCTTAGAAAGATGTTCCTTTCGTCTTTGATAAAGTCTGTCTTGAAGCCTTTGAAACCTTGAAGACTCAACTCACCACCGCACCAATTCTTACAGCACCGGATTGGAATCATCCATTCGAGATTATGTGTGACGCTAGTGACTTCGCCGTTGGCGCGGTTCTTGGTCAGAGGAAGGAGAAGAGATTTCATCCTATCTACTTTGCGAGCAAGACACTCAATGATGCTCAGAGAAACTACACTACTACGGAGAAAGAGCTTCTGGCTATCGTCTTCTCCTTTGATAAGTTTAGACAGTATCTGGTTCTCTCACATACCATCGATCGACACAGATCATGCTGCCCTGCGCCATTTATTAGCCAAGCAGGACTCGAAGCCACGTCTCATCCGATGGATCCTTCTCCTCCAAGAGTTGGACATTGAAATTAAAGATAAGAAGGGAGCAGAGAATCTAGCAGCGGATCATCTTTCCCGACTGGAGGAATCGCAAACAGCTAAGTCTACTACCCCTATCAATGATTCTTTCCCTGACGAGCTGTTGCATGTTGAAACATATGAACAGGTTAACAGCATAGCTATCGAGCCCTGGGCAATCCCTCACGCTCAAGATCTGAGTAACGCCGCCGATTCAGAGGAGCCTTGGTATGCAACTCTGGCTAACTATCTCTCACACAGCATTGTACCTTCTGAGCTGGATTTCAATGCACGCAAGAAGCTCTTTAAAGAAGCCAAGTCATACTTCTGGGATGAGCCTTTCTTATACCGCATAGTCTTAACGGAATGATCCGGAGATGTGTCTCTTACACTGAAGCAGCTGACATCATGCGTAAGTGCCATGAAGGACAGTTCGGAGGACAGTTCGGAGTCAACCGCACGGCAAGAAAGGTACTCGAAACAGGTTTTTATTTGCCTTCAATCTTTAATGACTGCCACGTTCTTGCTCGACGTTGTGATGCATGCCAGCGATCAGGTAACATCTCTAACCGTAATGAGATGCCCCAAATTGTTTCTTTAACTGTCGAAATTTTTGATGTTTGGGGAATCGTTTTATGGGTCCGTTCACACCCTCCAACGGAAACAAGTACATTCTTGTAGCCGTTGATTATGTTTCTAAGTGGGCTGAAGCTAAAGCTTTACCCACTAATGATTCTAGAGTGGTGGGTGGGTTGGTTCCTTACCCGTCTTTTCACGCGTTTTGGTTCACCGCGCTTCATCATAAGCGATAGGGGTACCCATTTCCATGGACAATTCGACCGGGTGTGCAAACGCTTTGGCGTCACCCACCGAATGTCCACAGCTTATCATCCTCAAGCGAATGGTCAAGCGGAAGTGACGAACCGTGAGCTCAAGCGGATTCTTGATAGGACAGTTGGCCGGTCTCGCAAGGACTGGTCATCTAAGCTCAATGATGCCTTATGGGCTTATCGAACTGCCTATAAGACTCCCATCGGTACCTCACCGTATCAGCTGGTCTATGGCAATGCATGTCATTTACCAGTTGAGCTTGAGCACAAGGCATTCTGGGCTAACAAAGAGTTGAATATGAGCTATGCAGTAGCAGGTAATAACCGCCATGACCAGATCGCTGAGCTTGAGGAGCACCACCTCCACGCTTATGAGAGCACGAAGCTATACAAAGAGCGCACGAAGAGAATTCATGACTCTCAATTGAAGACGATCAAGCAGTTTTACCCTGGAGAAGAAGTTCTCTTGTATAACTCTCGATTGAAGCTTTTTTCCGGGTAAGTTGAAATCCCGATGGTCCGGCCCTTATACCGTGGTTCGGCAGACACCCTTAGGCAGCGTCTACATTAAATTGCACGATCAAGAGCCGTTTGTGGTCAACGGGCATAGGCTTAAGAAGTACCTGCAAGGATCAGCGGTCTCTTCCATCGACGTGCACTACTTCACGACGGATCCGTAATCTGAATCCAGGTATCGTCTGGCTCACGGACGTTAAACAAGAGCGCTTCGTGGGAGGCAACCCACGGCTGGAGACAGTTACTTGCATTTTGAGTCGTTTTGTTTTGAAACCCTTTGTTCCTAAAAAAAAAAAAACGGTCGCCATTTTCAAGCACATTTTCGGCAAAAATGTACCATTATTTTCGCCAAAAATTTTGGTTTAAAAACATCTTGTTTCTCCTGTTCCAACTTTTCGAACCGAGACTACCATCTTTTTGCCGAAAACTTTTCTTCATTTTTACTGAGATTTTCGCCGAAAATCTATCAACTTTTTCGCCGAAAATTTGCCCCCTTTTCACCGGTATATAAGGCCCCTTCGGTTTTTGTTTTCGCGGAATCACAACACCCTATCCGAAAATTTCCGCAAGAACACTCTCTCTGTTCGCCGCCGCCGCCTCCCAACCGTTCGTCTGCTCCGCCTGCCCGCCGATTGCCAAGCCGCCGCCCCTCTCCATTGCCCAGCCCCTTTTCGAAACCCTAGAATTGGAGCTTTTCAGCTCTCGGTTCCGGCCGACCTAGTTTTCAAGTTCTTCATCGTTTCCTCGGATTTACAATCGTTTTCTTGAGTCATGTCTTCACGGTTAGTTGTTCAGACCTTGATTGTGAACCTTTTGGCTTTTTGACTTTCGGTTTTCGGCATGGTTGACTTTGGCTGACTTTTTGGTTCTCCCTCATTTTTCATGATTGCTTTGTCGGTGTCAATTGGCTAGGTTTTGGCATTCCCTTGTGACCTTTTTAGGCTCGTAACTTGTAGCTGGAGCAACGGCTTGGCATTTCACCTCTCCCGGCACCGCCTCCACCCCCACCCTCGGAACAGTGATTAGATTGTTTCTATCCTTTCCTTTTCTTTTCTTTCTTCTTTTCAGATCTCGATCCACTTTTATTCTGTGTGGATCCGGGGCACTTGTCCCGGTATCCTTTTGTTCTTTTTTGTTATTTGTGTTTTGTAGGATTTTGAGTAGCTACTCCGCCCCGGCCTCTTCGTGCTCGACCACTACACCGCCCATCACCTTTTAGGTTCCTCATATCTCTCTCCTTTAGTTTCGTCCTGTGAGGACACAGAACAGTCTAAGTGTGGGGTAGGATGTTAGAAAACCATGCATGATCTTGATTGCCTATATCTTTGTGTGCCTCGTGATTCCTGTCCAATCACTCTAGCATAGAATTGCTCAATTCTTGACTTTTGATGTAAATTGTCTTCAACTTTGAACAATGACGTCTAGACTGTTCCACTTAGAACCTGTAACCAACGTGTCGGAACTGATATCAAATGAGTCTAGGTCAGAACAGATCATAAATCACTCTTGTAGTTGAACTGGAATTAATTGAATTGATTGACTTGTTAATAACAAAGCTCGATAACACTGTTCTAAGATGATAAATGCTAGCTTCTTCCATGTTTTTCACTCCATATTTGATCACCTGTGATTGTGGCTTGAGATTAGACGGAAATCCAATTCGAAATCTTGTGTAAAAAGTTATAACTAGCTAGGATTAAGTGGCTAAATGGTTAAATCAAGTAATTGAGTTAATCGAATCAATGTTAAGTTCTTTAAAGTGCTGAAAATAAAGCTAGGCAAGCCCGACACCTAAGTGAAGTGTTCGGGTTGAGCACTAGCAAAGGCACAAATACTGTGAGCTAGGCAGGTCCAACACCTAAGTGAAGTGTTTGGTATCGAGCACTAGTATGCAGTGAGTAATTTGAGAAAGTTTGAATCTTGAAAAAAAAGAGAGAGAAGAATTGATGCTTAAATCAGTCCTAGCTAGAACATGTAACGTACAGATCTAGAAGCGGATGAAGTCGAGTCGATAGCCACGTCACTTTTCCTTCCTCCGCGTCCACATCATGTCTAGAGCTTAAGGTCGTTTTGATTAGAACGGGTGTTATCGCAGTCGGTTAATTATGATTCATTTGTTTTGCCAAGAAACGTGCTTTGTTAAAACTACTACTTGAAGTATGCAGAAAACAGTGAGATCGAAACTTGTTTGGTCGATGTTCTTGCATGTGTAGGTCACCTTTTCTACGTGGAACAGTCTAAACCAAATTGTTAGAATTGAATCTCAATTTAATCTCGTGTCAGTAGTGAATTTGAGTGTGTTCTAATTCAGTTTGCTTGAGGACAAGCAAAAGCTTAAGTGTGGGGTGTTTTGATGACACTCGAATTGACGTGATTATCAGCCTCATTTGAGTGACATTTCATTGCTTAAGACACAGCTTTTAGGGTAGAATAGTGAATATTTACTCAATCGATCCATATTATGCCTTTTGTGTTACCTTGGCCCATTTCGGGTCTATTTGATGGTTTTCTAGTGTTTTTATGTTAGCACAGGTTTTTGCCATCGAATGCGGTAGCCACGGACGTGTCTTAGACGATGGAACCCCGAAGAATCACACATAAATCAACCGGAGAGATCACTCAAGGCAAACGAATTCCTGCCCCATTTACACATCTATTTTCGGAGAAAATACCCTTGGGTTTTCGCCGAAAATGGAAGAAGAATCCACTGACCCGATCAAGAGGGAGTTCTCGGCGAAAATACATAAGCATTCTCGGCGAAAACTCTAAGTAGAATCAGCCGGAAGGAAGAGACGGATGAAGCCACATTTGAACAGATACTTTCACCGAAAATATCCTTGGATTTTCGGCGAAAAATTCTAGTGGAAACGCAGCAATTGTCGGCTAGGTATAAATACAAAACCGAACGGCAACATAAGGAAAAACACCTTTTTAACACACACAAAAAAATGGAGAAAAATTCCAAGACTGAGAAAGGGAGAGAACGAGTGGATAGAGTTCGAGGAGCCAGGAACGGATCGTGACGCCATCCATCCATCTCGGAGAGCCAGTGCTAGGAGTTGAAGAGATCCAGCAGATTGAAGCTGCCAAGAGTCATCGAAATTAGGTTTTACAGTTCTTCTCTGTCTACCCTACCGGAGATGTATTCTTTGTCTATCTTCGATTCTTCTGTATTGAATATGAGTAGCTAAACTCGTGTAGCTTAGATTAGATGAACCCTAAGTGACCCAGGGCTTAAAGCGGTCACGGATCGGCGGTGACTAGATTCAAAATTCATTCAGTTTCATCTTTCATGTTTGATTTGTTCTTCGTTCTCTGTGTTTCTTGTCTAGTTTGGCCACCTAGATTAGATTCTTGTTAAGCTAAGGATAGAAGTGAACGCTCGCCTTACTTTAGAACATCAAGTTGAACAATTAACCTTATAATTGGAGTGTGCCTTTCGTAGGAACCGATTAGGGTTAATCCATTGCAAGAGTAACTCATTAATCATTAGAATTTGCACCAATTAAGTTAAGTCGTTGCGAAAGGCGACCGTACCCGGGCGGCTAATTAATCGTGGTAGCTAGATCGGATAGAGCGAACGTTCGCCAGTCTTAAACCTAAGGGTCAGGAGTTATGGTGGTGTTTGTGAACTGAATGAACTAGAATCGAAAATCGCTAGTCTGTTGACTGTTGTTGCTCTGGTAATCTAAGGGGGATTCGAAGTCTAAGCTTGTTTGTCATCTTTCTAGTCAATCAATCAATCTTCAATCTTTCTTCGCTTTAATTTCATTTCAATTTTTCCTTGCATTTTAGTATAGAAGACGTGGAACTCACACCACGCACAACGTGTTTAACCTTGAATTATTTTGGCAACACCTTTGAGTAAGGAAGTAGAGGAAACCCCTGGAATACGATCTACCCTAGCTTCACAGCTTGGTAGTTATTTGATCGACCGCTATTCTGCAGCCTATCAGTCGCCCAGAACTCCTGAAGGGCGATGTCTGAGAAGTCGGCAGCTATGGTGGTCAGCTCTAGGAGGCCGGCCGGTGCTTGGGCGTCATGCACGTTCCGATGCTAGTCCTCGTCGTGCTCGCTGAGGGACTCCATGGAAAGAGGGCGTACCTTAGCTCCCCGAACATGCTCGATCTTCTGGAAGCACTCGAAGTAGAAGTCAGGTAGACGAGCGATAGTGCGATGGTACCCATCCCAGCGAGGTAATGCTGGAGGAGGGCCCTGAACGGCGGGTGTGACGGGGCGGGGGCTCTGGAGCTCGAGGCGGCATCAAGTCGTGCCTTGGTCTTGCGCTCATAAGTGGTGTTCCTAAAACCAGAATGAAACCAGATCAGTCAAACTTAAAACCCTACCCCACACTTAGTAGAAAAACTCAATTTCACAAAGAAATGAGGAAAACCGAGTGGGGGTAAGCAAATCAGAGTAACCGGTAATCATAGACAATAAAATACATGCTTAGGAACAGCCAGAATTGGATAAGCACAATCAGAGTTCAAAGAGTCAAACCGACATTCAGAAAGTCAACACTATAGCATAATGAACCCTAATCATGGCAAGACTATCACAAAGTGGAGAATGACGGTAAAATATGATCTCAGATGGCAAACACAATAATCTGAACGAGAATGAACACATACGGCAGCAAAATGATCAAAAACAGTTCATGGTCAAACCAACATTTCTCACAAGTCAACATCACAAAGAATCAATCGTATGCATAGCAACACATGATCAAATGATATGAAAATTAAGCACGAAACTCCCTAAGCATGCTAGAACAGTTCAACAAGTTCAGCTAACCTAGTTCACACGAAATCAGTCGGCACGTAAATCGAGGCAAACCGAAAAGTCAACCGAAAGTCAACCCCGACGAAATTTAGCAACCAATATGTCAAAAGATTCGTAATGAAAAGTTCTACAACTTACCTTGAAGCCATGGATGCTAAAAACGAACGGTTTGGGAGAAATTGGTGAAAAACTCTGAAAACAAGGGTTTGGGTGAACTAGAGCTGTAGAGCTCCGATTCGAACGTTCTAGGGCTCAAAATGATCGAAAGAGGACAGGGAAGGGAGTGGCGGCGGCGGCGGTCGGAAATGGTGGCGGCGGCAAAAATATGGTGGGTGGCGGTCGGCGTTTGAGAAAACAGGGGAGGTTTTGGGTTTGGTTCGAAAATGAAAGAAGGAAAAGAGAGAAGGTAAAATCCAGATTTTAAAGTGAAAATTTGGGTGATTTTCAAAGCTATTTTTGGCAAAATAGTAATGAGTTTTCGCCGAAATTGTATGTTCAAATGCACTACCGGTTTTCAAAGAGCATTTCGCCGAAAATGCCAATTGTTTTTCGCCGAAAACGTGAAACAGGAAGGGTCGGAAAACTCAATTGGATTTCAAAGGGGATTTTCGCCGAAAATAATGGGTTATTTTCGCCGAAAATATTGAACTCTACATTTGAAAATATTTTCGCAATCCCGGCAAACTTCAGAAAATCACAGTTAAATCCACAAAAATCGAAAAGACCTCAATCGACTTGCAAACGACACTATGACACACAGACTACACACGAAAAATAAGAACACAAACAAACTGACACTTTTGGCTCCCCCAAACCGACTCTAAAACACTAAGGTTGACACAAAACAAAAACGGACTCCAACCGTGGGTTGCCTCCCACGAAGCGCTCTTTTATTAACGTCCTTGAGCCGGACGATACCTGGATGGTATTATGAGACATCCTAACTCAGATTCTCCTTAATGCTAGCATCGGAGTTCATA
Source organism: Linum lewisii (assembly GCA_034768395.1). Lineage (NCBI taxonomy): Eukaryota > Viridiplantae > Streptophyta > Magnoliopsida > Malpighiales > Linaceae > Linum > Linum lewisii. The sequence goes on along the minus strand of CM068300.1, from coordinate 29,206,395 downwards.
AAGTAGAGCTTCGGGGTTTCTTTGGTGAGCATGAATTTCTTCCCGTTCGCGTGTAAGAGCTTGGTTCGTCCGTCGGGAAGGTGGTCAGTGATCTTGAATGGTCCGAACAGTTCTGTCAAGGGATCATCTTCCACAACGAAGATAGTGGATGGAATGAGAACGATCAGCTCCTTCTTTTCTTCAATATCCGGCTTGATATCACCAGGATCGGTGATCGTTAGTATTTCCTTAGGACAGGCTTTTGGCTTCTCCCTCCATACTTGTTCCAGCGCCGGTAGCTTAGAACGAATAGGTGGTGCAGTTGGCTCGGTAAACGATGGCGGCACAATTGGTCTCCAGACCATTTGGGTCTTCCTCTTCTTGTGATTCTGCCTCCTTGACTTGCCAGACTCCTTGCTTGGCGGTTTAGACAAGGCTTGCAGTTCCTTCTTCTTTGGCGGCTTTTGAGGGATAGGTTTTTGTTTCTTCTTGATAACCTGTCCAGCACCTGCAGTAACAATTGAGCTAGGAACACTAGAAGAAACATCAGTAATGAAGTTGACCGAGGCCAACTCCACAGTTTCTACGGATAAACAATGTGATTCTCCCTTAGGAGTGTATTTCATACCATCCTTGAGACGGAATGTTGCAGTATCCTTCCCAACCCTTAATGTTAACAAACCATTTGGAACATTAATGTTAATGCCGGCTATCGCCATAAATGGCCGGCCTAAGAGAAGGGTAGAATATGTCTCTTGAGTATCCATTACTACATAGTCAGTGAAAAATCGGAAAGGGCCACAACAAGTGATTACATCCTTGATTATTCCTCTAGGATCTTTTAGAGTTCTATCGGCGAACACTACATGCATGCTAGCAGGTTGTAATTCACCTAGGTTCAGTTTCTTATATAAACACATAGGCATGACATTTATAGACGCACTTAGATCAACCAAACTACGCTCAATTTCAATGTCGTTAATGATTAAAGGTAACGTAAAAGGACCAGGATCAGAGCACTTAGCTGGGATAGGTATGGGTGGTGATTGCGAGACGATAGCCGAACAGTCTCCGCAGAGAGAATGGATAGTGCTTCCTTCTTCTTCTCCAGGCTGTTCTGCTCACTGCTCCTGGTTGTGATGACTTTAGCTTGCTCGTTCTTCATGGAGGAGTTGTTTTGAGATGGCGCCTGATTGAAGAGAGGAAGGTTGGCTAACAAGCTAGCAACTTTATTTACCATGCTCTCTATTCTCTGTCCTTGTGCGATCTGTCCTTGGTTAAAAGCTTCTTGGGCTTTAAGCTTTTCTTCGTGATCATTAAGCCGTGCTGCAATCAGATCAAACTTCTGGGCTAGTTTCCTCTCCCACATGTCTTCAGACGTAAAATTCTGAGGATGTTGTGCACTGGTGAATCTAGGAGGATCTTGATAACTATTGTCCCAGCGTTGATTCTGAATCTGGTAGAGCCCAAAGTTGTGAGGAGAACGCTCAAGGAGGCTTCCCTGTTGTTGAGGAGGTGTTCTGAACTGATGGTAGTCGGGGTAGCCTCTTTGATCTTTGGTGAAGCCTTGATCGATGAAATTCACTTCCTCTTTAGACCAGTTATTAGATGTACCGAAGATCTCCTTCATATGTTTTTGTACCTCAATCTTAATCTGATCTTCACTGCTTGGTTGGCTCTTGGCTGCTCCAAACTGTCTCTCTCAATTTCTGGACTTAGATGCGCAGTCTGCGAAGTGAAGAAGAGCAGCTTCTGGTTCAAGTGCTGTGCAGTTGCCATTAGCTAAAGTGTTGACCCATTCAGCTGTTTCTTCGTTCATACCTTGGGAAAAGATTTTGGCTAGCTGCGCCTGGCTGAACCCATGATGAGGGCATTCAGAGAGAAGCTCTTGGAATTCATTCCAAGCATCGTATAAGCTTACTCCTTCCTTCTGAGAGAATCTAGCGATACTATCCTTGTAGAATGTCATTCTCGAAGGCGGATAGTATTCCTCTACGAAGTCCTGAGCTAGATTATCCCAGTTAGTGTATTAGCCAGGTGGTTTCGAGCTGAGCCATATCTTGGCGTTGCCTTTAAGAGAGAATGGGAATACTCGTAAGCAAAAGATTGTTCCTACCGAGATTCCCGCTCTTAAACGTCTCGCACATGGCTAGGAAGTTTGCCAAATGTGTGCAGGGGTTTTCTTGTGGCTTCCCTTCGAATCGAAGATCCCTAGAGACCATGTTCAGGAAGGAAATTGTGATCTCATAGTCAGGGTCGTCATCGTTGTGTGGCACAATGACGCTAGCTCGAAAGTTAGCCGCAATTGGTCTACAGTATTCCGCCATGGTGCGTTGAGCAGCCTCTGCGGGAGGAGAAGGTGGTGGTGAACCTGAAGTAGTGGATGGAATGGATGAAGATGAGGAGTTCTCCTTCAACTCCTCAATTTTATTAGGGATAGGTGATGTAGGCAGAATGATTATGACTTGCTTCTGAGCTCGCGGTTTCTTCGGCGGAGTAGAATTACCCGGCTTAAACTGAGAATGAGCGATCGAACGGTTCATAAACCTGTAGAACAACCTACAAGCAACAAAAGCAAACATACCAGCGTAAAATCAAAGTGGGTGGAAAATGAAAGATGGAAAGTAGAAGAATAAATTGCCAGTTCTTCTTTCAAACAATCAAAGAAGTCCCCGACAACGGCGCCAATTTGGTGAACGCCTAAAATCGTTGTTCGTGTTCAACCAAATAACTAACAAAGCTAACAAGCTAGGGTAGATCGTATTCCACGGGCCTTCTATGATTGACTACTCCAAAAACTAGCAAAATACTCAAATGTAAGCACTTCGTGCGTGGTGTGAGTTCCACGACTTCTAATTCTAAGAAATGTAGAGAAATTTAAAAATTAAACTAAAGCAGATTGGAAATTAGGGTTGAAAACAAAGATGACAGACGAACTTAGACTTTGAATCACCCTTCGTTCCCCAGAGCATTGGCAATCAACAAATCAGCGAATTTCGATTCTCATTCAATCAATTACTAAGACACCACCATAACTCCTTACCCTTAGGTTTAAGACCGGCGAACGTTCGCTCTATCCGTTCTAACTACCAAGATTAATTAGCCGCCCGGGTACGGTCACCTCTCGCAATGACTTAACTTAACTGGTGCAATTACTAACGATTTATGCGTTACTCTTGCAGTGGATTAACCCTAACCGGTTCCTACGAAAGGCACGCTCCAATTATAAGGTTAATTGTTCAATTCGATGTTCTAAAGTAAGGCGAGCGTTCGCTTCTATCCTTAGCTTAACAAGAATCTAATCTAGGTGATCAATCCAGACAAGAAACATGAACAATGAAGAACAAATCAAACATGAAAGAGAACTGAATGAACTTCGAATCTAATCACCGCCGATCTGTGACCGCTTTAAAGCCCTGGATCACTTAGGGTTCATCTAGTCTAAGCTCTAACGAGTTTAGCTACTCATGTTTATCACAAAAGAATCAAAAACAAAGAAAGAGTTCATCATCCAGAGGAAGAACAGAATAGAATCTGAAAAACCTAATTAAGACGACTCTGACAGACTTCGATCTTCGGTAAACCGCAATCCTATCTCCGAGTCTCCGAGGTGGAAGGGATGGCGTCACGATCTCTTTCCGGCTCTTCGAACTCTAACTCTTCGCTCCAGAACTTCAGAGAATTCTTGGAATTGTGATTATGAAAGTATGTTATGAGGTATCTTTTTGATTTGGGCCGCCGGTTAAGTATTTATACTTAACCCTAATTCAGCCGGATTTCTTCTATTATTTTCGCCAAAAATACCTTACTATTTTTGCCAAAATAATCGTGTAAATGGACGGTCCTTTGGCTGAATTCTCCTGTAATTTTCGCTTCGGCCGAAAACTTCCTTCAGTTGGCCTTAGTTGATTTGTGCTGATATTCTCCTGGGGTATTTTCGGCAAAAATCCCTTTGTAAACCGGGCAGGAATTTTCTGAACTTGATTGGCTCCTTTGATCGATTCCGGTGCAATTCCTCGAGGTTCCAACGCCTTAGACATGACCTTGGCTACTTTATTTGACGGCAAAAACCTGTGCTAACACAAAAACACTAGAAAACCATCAAATAGACCCGAAACGGGCCAAAATAACACAGATGGCACGAGATAGGGCAATTGGTTGAATATTCGCTATTCTACCCTAAAACCCATGTCTTAAGCAAAGAATGTCGCTTAAATGAGGCTGATAATCACGTCAAATCGAGTGTCATCAGGGGCCTAGGTGTGTCCGGGTGCTGTTCTTGCACTAGTAGAGGGCTGGCCATCGGATGCACGGGTGCTGATCCGTAGGGCGCCGGGTGCTATTCTTGAGCCGGTCTGACGCCAGGGATGTATGGCTCGACCAGGGCGTTCTGCCAAGATTTAGGGCTGAAGGCCAGGCCTTTCTTGAACATCCCTGTGAATTTTTCGAGGCCTTTAACTTCTACTTCTTCTCCACTCTCAGCGTTTTCTTCCTTCTCTTCCTTCTCTTCTTCTCCCTCGTCGTCGGTGACGACTTCTCCTTCTCTGAACACCATTACCCGTTGGTTAGGGCATTCGCTTGCTACATGTCCTCGACCCTGACATTTAAAACAAACAATGCTGCTAGGCCTAGGAATAGTACTCGGTACAGTAGGGACAGTGCTTGGGGTTACCCGGTTGGCGGTTGGGCTAGGGCTTGGCCTTCCGTCTTGGGCCCGGTTAGGGCCGGATCTCCATGGGGGTTGGCTGGTACTAGGGGCGCCTCTCCAAATGCTTGTGGTTGGTGGCGGGGGCCTTTTCCCAAAGCCATTCTTGATCTCTCGCTCCACCCGAATAGCCAAGGCTACTAGGTCATCATAGTCAACATAATGAAAAATGTTGATCTGGTGCATGATGTCCCTTTGTAGGCCATTGGTAAACCTTGCTATTCTGGCCTCCTCATCCTCCTTAAGATCGAGTCTCATCACGAGCATCTCGACTTCTTTGTTGTACTCCTCCACGGACATGCTTCCTTGCCTTAGGGTTTGTAACTTGGTGTGCAAGTCTCTAGTGTAAGCCACTGGTACAAACCTCTTCCTCATTCGTCTCTTCAATTCTCTCCAAGTCCCAATGGGTTCTTCCTCTTCTCTCTGAACTTGCCGTCGGTACTGACTCCACCACAAGGCAGCGTAGTCAGTGAACTCTATGGTGGCCACCTTGATTTTCTTCCTCTCGAAGTAGTTGTGGAGTCCAAGAAGTCTTCCATGCTTCTTTCCCAGTCCAAGTAATCGTCAGCGTTGGCCTTCCCGTGGAATTTAGGTACAGTGAGCTTAAGATTGCTCACATCATCGTCGACGTCTTGGGGTGGCCTTCTGTCCTCCCGATCTCGGTCACTGTGGGGTCTCTCCCTTTCATATTCTTGCTCGGCCGCTCTCCTTTCCATCTGAGCTAGAGCTTCTTATAGCGTGGCTAGTGTTTGAGTGATGTTGAGAACGTTGGCCTCCATGTGGTTGATTCTCTCGTCTGCCATGTTAGTTGAAAATACAGGGAAGCAAATATATCTATCTACCCCTCTTCTTAAGATCAACCTATAATGAACGGGAAACCCTAGGGCAAATTGCCTTTCTTTTTTGTTTTCTTTTCTTCTTCTTACACAAACTTGAACAAGAATGAAAAATAGATGAGATTTTCTAGACTGATTTTCTGATAACACGAAAACAAAGATAGGTAGGGGTTTTCCAGGATTTTTCTAAGACTGAAAATAAAGGATATGAATCCAGGGTTTCAAACCTGAAGACTGGGATAGATTTGGTTCCTCGTGTTGAACAGAAGCTCTGATACCAAGCTGGTGTGAACCGCTGCAACCATGGGCAGAGGACCCTAACCACCGCTAGTCTTGGACCTTCGCTCGATCGAAAGTCGGCACCAGGGGCGGGAAAGTACTTGGACTCGTCGGCCGCGATTGACCGAGAGCCTTAAGTGTCCGGGAATGGCTCCATGACAGAAGATGGATGCTTCTGTTGATAACACCGATCCTAAGCTATGCACGCAGCAAAAACTAAAGGATTTAAAGAACAAAGTTCTGTTTGATTATGTGGTTTTGAAAAAGGTTCGAGTTTACAATGAGGCCGAGGCCTCTTATTTATAGTACAGGAACTCGTGAACAGGCTCACGATTCCTACTAGGAAAGAAACTCTAAAAATAATAAAATATTATCCTAGAGTCTTATTTAGAATATAATAAGACTTACTTGCTCCTAAAGAATCGAAACTAAAAGGAAAAATCCAAGTCCAACACTTAAAAAGACTTAAATAAATAAAAACATGCTAAAAACCCTAAACCGGCGGATCCGGCGGATCTGGTCGGGATTGTCGCTCACGCACGGGCCGGATTAGGAAAGCCCGCGCCGCTTTTGTTATCGGGCGTGGAATTGGCGGCAGGGTCGGTTGCTCGGGCTTGGAAATGCACGGGGCTCCTGATGCTGGGCTCCGACGGGTCTGATGCTGATGCCGCTCGGCATCCGGGGTTCCTGCTTGACCGGCCCGTTCGGTCCTCCTCCCATTTCTCCTTGGATCCTAGGGTGGCAGCTCCTAGGCTTGGCTCCTGGCCTTGTATGGGATTGAGGGCGGGTGATAAACCTCCTAGGGGTTGAGTCCCCTGCTGGCTGGGTGCTAAGGCCCGATCGGGGCTGGCGCCCGGGAGTAGTCTGCCTTCAGGCCTTATCCATGTACGCCCAAGCCTTTCCTTCCGTGCTTCTCCCAGTCGTCCAGGAAGGCCCTTAGAGGTTCCCCTAAGGTGGTCATCCGTTGCCTGAGCTCTTGGAAGCCTAGCCTTGGTGCTTGGGCTAGTGGAGCGCTCGGGGCGGGGCTTGCTGGAGCTCCTTTAAACTGGTGCTCGGTCCTCTTCTGAAGGCATCTAGAGGATCCCAAGGTTGTATAGCACCTCATGGGTCCTTAGACTTAGTGCCCGAGGTGTCAGGCAAGCTCGATTCTTTGGTCGCTTCTAGCGCCGGTGCCCAAGTTAGGGCCGAATGGGTCCGAACGCTCATCGTGCTTGTTGGGCCCTTCGGGGAGGGCTGTACTTGAACCTCACTATCTGTTGAGGCTTTGTAAACCTCATTGGGGCTAGGTTGGGGTGCTGGCGAGGTTCCCAATGCTTCTTTTAAGGCCCTAAGGCCTTTGCCCTCGTGGGTGACCCCCGAGGGGGGGTAGGAATAGGAATTTTCAGCCGGTCGGCTACCCGGGGTCATTCCAAAATGGGAATGAAAAACATGGAGAAGAGAGCTAAAAATCATGTATAAACCAACAAACAGGCCAAGGCTCAACGGGGTTATCCTAAAGGAAAACGATGTCGAGTAGGCTTTTTGGCTGAAAGTGGTGAAATTCTAAGTGCCTTTATCATCTTAGAATGGTGTTATCGAGCATCGTTAAATAACTAAGCCAATCAATTTAATTAATTCAATTTAACTACAAGAGTGATTTAAAATCTGTTCTAACCTAGACTCATTTAATAGCAGTGCCGACATGCTGGTTACAAGTTCTAAGTGGAACAGTCTAAGCGTCATTGTGAGAAATTGAAGTCAATTTAACATTGCAAGTAAAAAATAGAGCATATTTCAATAAGAGAAGTTTCTTGCTTGGATGTATTTGGCATCTCCTCTTCATTTCCTGTATCATGAATGGTCAACCATATTTCATTGGATCAGGCTCAAGTGGTGGCCTGATCATAGCTCTTAGCATTGGCTTCCTTGAATCAGTATCCGAGTTCCACTCCTTGATGCTCAGGCTATGCATAGGGCTGGCTAATGGGACGGGCTCGGGTACCCATACCCATTAAGGAACGGGTAGTGGGTACCCATTAGCCTCGAAACTCATCTCGTAGCCCGAACCCGTTCGGGTAGTGGGTACCCATTAATGATAATGGGATTGGGCCGGGGTACCCACTAAACCCACTAAAACCCACTATCAAAAAATATTATAATTAAAAATTACTTTGATTAATTACTTAATTTTAATTACTTGATGAATTCCATTATTAAATAAATTAAACACCTTCTAAGTTCCAACTAATTGCACTAACCAAACTGCACACCAGCCACTTTGTTTGAAAAGTAATAAGAAGAAAAACATTCAAAATTTCTCTTTGACGTGTAATTACAAACAGATCACTACTTCCACCAAATAAATAAAATAAATTTTCCATCTCGGATGAGGAACAACACGATACCATACACCAAACAAAAGTAAATGATGAATGCAGAGAAGAAAGAAGGTAACCAAAGATGCTTCTATTCTGGGCATCTAATTGAATTGTTTTTACAGTAGTGGACCCAAATGTGGTGTAACGGTTACAATGTGACATGTGAGCAAAAACTTAATGGATTTAGTATTTTAGTTAGGATTTTATTTTTTTAATAGTAATAATAAATTTAATAGTTTGGGCCAAACAAGCTTAATGGGTACCCACGGGTGTTACCCATTCGGGTAGTGGGTACCCATTTGTCTCAAAAGCCATCCCGTATCTCGAACCCATTCGAGTAATGGGTATCCACTACCCATTAAGAAACGGGCCGGGTTCGCGGGTACCCACTACCAGGCGGGCCAACTTCCAGCCCTAGCCATGCATCACTCGGACTTGATCCAACTATATCTCCTTCAATTATCCTCCAAATCTAGTACCGTTTGTTGGAGGGTGCTACTGGAACTTCAAGCTATGTAGGGCCGTTCGAATTTCCCAAAAGGCCTGAGCCATTTGCTGGCTGGGCTCAAAGCACGCTTCTATGGTGCCCGACGCTTGGTCCGGCGCCTGGGCCTGGCTCAGTGTTGGGCCTTTCTCATTTCTGGCCTAGCCTTCTACTTTCTGCTTCGGCCAGGTCTTCAGGAATGCTCTCAGGGGGTCTTCAAGGGCTGGTTCTTGTAACATCCCCGCCCAACCAAACGGATTGGAACTCGAGTTTGGATGGTTTAGACATTGGAAACAATGTTCTTGAGGTCCCATCGAAGTTCGGGACGTTCGAATTTGAGTTGGGTCGAGTTAAAACACCTTGGGGGTGCATTTGATGATACGTGGGCCGTGTTTCATGCATTGAGTGTTAAAATTCGGATTTTAGGAGTTTCTTCACTTTTTCATTTTCTCCATCTTCCCCCAAACCCGTGCTTGAAGAACCAAAAACCCATTTGGGTCAATCCTTGATTCCGGGAGTTGTAGAGCTCCGATTGACGATCCGTTTCTTGCTACACGTTCGTGGCGGTGAGAGGAAGAGATCGATAGTCGTGGTTCTGGCTGGGTCGGAGCAGGCTGCTGTCCGTGGAAGAAGGAAGAGCTACGTTTTTGTGTCTCAGCCAGAAATCTCCAAAACTTCAAACCTCGATTCTGAGAGTTGTAGAGATCCGATTGGCGATCCGTTTCTTGCTATGAGTTCGTTGTGATGAGAGGAAGAGATCCCACCCAGAAGTTCTGGATATTTCGGAGTAAGCTGCTGTCGGTGAAGAGGAGGATAGCTACGTTTTTGGTGTCTGAGAGTTTGGTTGTTCGGGTTTCTTGAAGAGTTTAGAGCCTCGTCTTCTTGTCAGGTGAGGGTTTAGCGTACGATAGGTAGTCTTGTCAGTGTGAGGAGTTACAATTCAGACTTAGAAAAATGTAGGGCCTTGCATGAAATTGAAAGAAAGTAAAAGGGGAAAATTGTTATGCAATTGATTGTTCTGTGAAATATGCTGTTTTGATGATAGTTGGATATTTGTTAATTGATGGATTGGTTGATGATTGATGGCTGTTTGTGATGAGTTTTATTGGAGAAATTTATTAACATGGATGATAAATTGATCGGAACTAGTAAAGAGTGATAGGAGGGACGAGTCTGTGAACATGAGAATTGTGTATATTATGCTATTGTCAGTCTGTGGTTGCAGGAGGGTGGTCCTGCCAATGTGGGGTCGCCCTTAATTGATGAAAAGGTGGATGGCTCCACCAATGTGTGGTCAACCAATGAAGGACGTACAGGAGGATAACCCTACGACTCATGACATGGCTTCCCCTGTACTTGCAGGTGGGGGTGACCGGTGAGCTAGCCGTTTACCCTTAAACTGTTTGTGCCGTGGGAGGCGTTGAATGTCTTGTGATGTGTGGTTATGTGTGATGTGGGATTATTGAATGATTTGGATCATGTGGGTTTACATGATGTTGGGATTGAGATGATGCTAGGTGTTGATGTATGAATTATGCAACGTGCCTTTTAGGTAAAATTGATGATGCGTGTGAAGGTGGTTGTTAATGTGTTTAGGGTGGTAGACTATGACTTAGAACTGGCTACTGGAATCGGTAGGGAATGTAGGTATGGAATTGGACAATAGAATCGGTACGTGGAATTGACTTATGGAATTGGTTAAGGGAATTGGTAAATGGAATTGAGTAATGGAATTGGGTGGTGTGATTGCATGAACTAGTTGAACTGGGGTCGTATGATTGATTTGAATGAAATTGATGTTGTGTGTGATGGTGATTGATAGTGTGTCTTTTGGTTATCGTAGTAAGGTTGGAGTCTTGAATGTGGATTGGTAAATGGTAGAGAAGAATGAGGATGTCAGAATTGGTCGAATTGTGGCTAGGAATCGTGTTAGATGAATTATGTGAACTAGATAGATTATGTGGTTTAATCTAGTAATGCTCAATAGGAGAGTTGAAATGGTAAATTGATGTTGTCGTGATTGTTACTGTTATGTGGTGTTGGGTGACTGGTGTGATTGTATGGTTGACTTGTGTGAGTGTATAGTTGACTAGGTGGCTAGAAATGGGAGTGCGGAGTTTAATAGACTTAGAACAGAATTAGGTCTTGCATGAACCTATGAGAGTAAAACTGAATAACTATCTTGTGATTGACGTATGATGATTGTGCTGATCTATGTGTGATGTGGGGATTGGGATATAAGATGATAGCTAATGTATTTGATCTAGAAATGTGAGAAGAGATGGGGTTGGATGCGATGAATTCTATGATTGTATCTATTATTGCCGGTTGTGGTTAGACTAGAATTATGTCCTAGAATTGGAACATAGAATTGGTGTTTGGAACTAGAACGTGGAATTGTGTGGTGGAATCATGGTGTGGATTTGTGATGTGGGTTTGTGTTGTGTATTGTGATGTGGCATTGTGATGTGTAATTTGTGTAGTGGATTTGTAAAGTGGAATTGGAAGTGGGTTTGTAAAGTGGAATTAATCAAATGGAATTGGGTAAATGGAATTTAAATGATAGAACTGGAAGGAGCCAACGTTACCCCAAATGTGTTTCACCCACCGACGGACTGGTGGTTAGGGCCTACCGACGGACTGGTAGATTAGTCTCCCGACGGGGAGTGGAATTGTGGAATTGTGGAATTATGGAATTGTGGATATGTGACGTGTTCCCCATGCGGTAGGGGAGCACGAGGCCGGCGGGGTAGCGGGGGAATAACTCCTTATGGCTCCTAATGAACTCACCTAGATCAATGAATGTGTGGTATGTGTTAGTGATGAGAATGCTTGGTTATGTGCGGTTGTGTATGCATGTTTGTGAGTGTGTGTGGAATAAGATGCATGTGTGATTCGTGTATGGTATGTGTATTGGAGGTGTTAGTGAAGTGCCTAGTGTTGTGTTGTGAATTATGTTGTTGTGATGAGATGTGAGATAGGAGTTGAATGGTCTAGGATTGATGATGATGATAAGTGTGAATTTGGGTAATGTGGGTGTTGTGGTTAATGTGTGGGTGTTGTGGTTGATGTGTGAGTGGAAGTGTTGTTAGTGATAGTGAGTTGTATTGTGATGTAATGTTGAACTGTGCGCTACATGAGTTGGCTATATCGTGTACTTGTGAATGGATGACTTGGGTTACATTGTTGAGACTGTTAGTTGTGGGCAATGGACTGAGTAGTGCACCTGTGTGATCACCTAGAAAATATGAAGGAGAAATGGAGAGTAAATGTATGCGTGTGAAGGTGAATGTATGAGTATTGATTGAATTGGGGGACGAGTGGTTACATGATTTTGGTTATGTTTGTGCATGTGGTTTTCTCTGTTGCATAATGTGGAGTTGGATGCGGTGTAATGTTGAGCTTATGCATGTTAAACTCTTGTGGATGTTAATTGAGATTTGAGCTTATGTGATCACCTAGTATCATGTTAGGAATTAAAATGAGGATGGCTGTGTCAGATTCCATTGTTGTTTGTGTGCGGAGTTGGGATCGCTCTTAGGCTAGGTTCGGCGCATAGTTAAACCCACGTGGGTTCGCTCAGTTTCATTAGGAAGCTGATCCCCCCCTAGTTTCTCTTTTCAGGTGTTCAGTTGAGTTTGGAGGAGTTGCAGGTTGGAGTTGTGAAGTGAAGATTAGGAAGCTATTGTGGAGTGACCACTGTTTTAATTTTAGATTTCAGTTGACACCTTTGGTTGGGAATTTTGTAATCGTTTTGAGATTTGGTTTCAGATTTCAGATTTTATGTAATGAAGGCCTTCAGTTGATTTTGAACTTTTTAATGGAGAGTTGTTTCTGTTTCCGCTACGTTTTACTCCTTTATTTAAATGCTGTATCTTCGAGTAGCACTCAAACCGGTTCGACCACGGGTAAACCCGGGTCGGTTTGGGACGGGTGTTACATTAATGGAATTTAAATGATAGAACTGGAAGGAGCCAACGTTACCCCAAATGTGTTTCACCCACCGACGGACTGGTGGTTAGGGCCTACCGACGGACTGGTAGATTAGTCTCCCGACGGGGAGTGGAATTGTGGAATTGTGGAATTATGGAATTGTGGATATGTGACGTGTTCCCCATGCGGTAGGGGAGCACGAGGCCGGCGGGGTAGCGGGGGAATAACTCCTTATGGCGCCTAATGAACTCACCTAGATCAATGAATGTGTGGTATGTGTTAGTGATGAGAATGCTTGGTTATGTGCGGTGGTGTATGCATGTTTGTGAGTGTGTGTGGAATAAGATGCATGTGTGATTCGTGTATGGTATGTGTATTGGAGGTGTTAGTGAAGTGCCTAGTGTTGTGTTGTGAATTATGTTGTTGTGATGAGATGTGAGATAGGAGTTGAATGGTCTAGGATTGATGATGATGATAAGTGTGAATTTGGGTAATGTGGGTGTTGTGGTTAATGTGTGGGTGTTGTGGTTGATGTGTGAGTGGAAGTGTTGTTAGTGATAGTGAGTTGTATTGTGATGTAATGTTGAACTGTGCGCTACATGAGTTGGCTATATCGTGTACTTGTGAATGGATGACTTGGGTTACATTGTTGAGACTGTTAGTTGTGGGCAATGGACTGAGTAGTGCACCTGTGTGATCACCTAGAAAATATGAAGGAGAAATGGAGAGTAAATGTATGCGTGTGAAGGTGAATGTATGAGTATTGATTGAATTGGGGGACGAGTGGTTACATGATTTTGGTTATGTTTGTGCATGTGGTTTTCTCTGTTGCATAATGTGGAGTTGGATGCGGTGTAATGTTGAGCTTATGCATGTTAAACTCTTGTGGATGTTAATTGAGATTTGAGCTTATGTGATCACCTAGTATCATGTTAGGAATTAAAATGAGGATGGTTGTGTCAATTCCATTGTTGTTTGTGTGCGGAGTTGGGATCGCTCTTAGGCTAGGTTCGGCGCATAGTTAAACCCAGTGGGTTCGCTCAGTTTCATTAGGAAGCTGATCCCCCCAGTTTCTCTTTTCAGGTGTTCGGTTGAGTTCGGAGGAGTTGCAGGTTGGAGTTGTGAAGTGAAGATTAGGAAGCTATTGTGGAGTGACCACTGTTTTAATTTTAGATTTCAGTTGACACCTTTGGTTGGGAATTTTGTAATCGTTTTGAGATTTGGTTTCGGATTTCAGATTTTATGTAATGAAGGCCTTCAGTTGATTTTGAACTTTTTAATGGAAACTTGTTTCTGTTTCCGCTACGTTTTACTCCTTTATTTAAATGCTATATCTTCGAGTAGCACTCAAACCGGTTCGACCACGGGTAAACCCGGGTCGGTTTGGGACGGGTGTTACAAGTGGTATCAGAGCCTGGTTAGTTGCTGCTGTGTTGGTGATTCGTCTCTCCTTCTAGAGGAGTAATTAACCTCATATGGGGAAAGGATGGAGCATCAGTACAGGACCGACTTTCCAGGGATTTTCAAAGTGTTTTGAAATGGGTGGGAAGTTTTGAAAGGAAAGTGTTTTGAGCTTGAAAGGAGAGTGATTTGAAATGCAATGTGATTTATGAAAATTGATCAACTGAAATGTTTTGTGTCCTCCTGTAGTGAAGAGGGTGTCGGAGTAGTTGGGAGTGGAAGTGGTGGTAGACTAGGAGGTTGGTTGGAAGAGTAGAGCCCTTGTAGAATTTTGTTGAGTTAAGTGGAGTGTTCGAGGAGTGTGAAGTTTTGGTCGGAGGTGTTAGCTGAGAGTTTTCTTGCTTGATTGTGTTGTGCTTGTGCTCTCGTGTGAGTTGTGTTGGTTGCGTTTTGGTTGTGTTCTTGTGGTGAGTAGTGCCGTCGAGGTTCGGTTGTGCATGTCTGTTAGGTAGAAGTTCGAAGTAGTGTGGGAGTAGTGCCCTTAGAAGGTGTGTGTTGTTAGAGCCGTTAAAAGGAAGTTTCGGGAGGTAATGTGATCCCTATGTTGCTGCTGCATTTGTTGCTGTGATTTGTGGTTGCGTTGCTAGAGTGAGTTGGGTTGTGATTTCGGGGACGAAATCTCTTGAAGTTGTGGAGACTTGTAACATCCCCGCCCAACCAAACGGATTGGAACTCGAGTTTGGATGGTTTAGACATTGGAAACAATGTTCTTGAGGTCCCATCGAAGTTCGGGACGTTCGAATTTGAGTTGGGTCGAGTTAAAACACCTTGGGGTGCATTTGATGATACGTGGGCCGTGTTTCATGCATTGAGTGTTAAAATTCGGATTTTAGGAGTTTCTTCACTTTTTCATTTTCTCCATCTTCCCCCAAACCCGTGTTTGAAGAACCAAAAACCCATTTGGGTCAATCCTTGATTCCGGGAGTTGTAGAGCTCTGATTGACGATCCGTTTCTTGCTACAAGTTCGTGGCGGTGAGAGGAAGAGATTGCTAGTCGTGGTTCTGGCTGGGTCAGAGCAGGCTGCTGTCCGTGGAAGAAGGAAGAGCTACGTTTTTGTGTCTCAGCCAGAAATCTCCAAAACTTCAAACCTCAATTCTGAGAGTTGTAGAGATCCGATTGGCGATCCGTTTCTTGCTATGAGTTCGTTGTGACGAGAGGAAGAGATCGCACCCAGAAGTTCTGGATATTTCGGAGTAAGCTGCTGTCGGTGAAGAGGAGGATAGCTACGTTTTTGGTGTCTGAGAGTTTGGTTGTTCGGGTTTCTTGAAGAGTTTAGAGCCTCGTCTTCTTGTCAGGTGAGGGTTTAGCGTACGATAGGTAGTCTTGTCGGTGTGAGGAGTTACAATTCAGACTTAGAAAAATGTGAGGGCCTTGCATGAAATTGAAAGAGAGTAAAAGGGGAAAATTGTTCTGCAATTGATTGTTCTGTGAAATATGCTGTTTTGATGATAGTTGGATATTTGTTAATTGATGGATTGGTTGATGATTGATGGCTGTTTGTGATGAGTTTTATTGGAGAAATTTATTAACATGGATGATAAATTGATCGGAACTAGTAAAGAGTGATAGGAGGGACGGGTCTGTGAACATGAGAATTGTGTATATTATGCTATTGTCAGTCTGTGGTTGCAGGAGGGTGGTCCTGCCAATGTGGGGTCGCCCTTAATTGATGAAAAGGTGGATGGCTCCACCAATGTGTGGTCAACCAATGAAGGACGTACATGAGGGTAACCCTACGACTCATGACATGGCTTCCCCTGTACTTGCAGGTGGGGGTGGCCGGTGAGCTAGCCGTTTACCCTTAAACTGTTTGTGCCGTGGGAGGCGTTGAATGTCTTGTGATGTGTGGTTATGTGTGATGTGGGATTATTGAATGATTTGGATCATGTGGGTTTACATGATGTTGGGATTGAGATGATGCTAGGTGTTGATGTATGAATTATGCAACGTGCCTTTTAGGTAAAATTGATGATGCGTGTGAAGGTGGTTGTTAATGTGTTTAGGGTGGTAGACTATGACTTAGAACTGGCTACTGGAATTGGTAGGGAATGTAGGTATGAAATTGGACAATAGAATCGGTACGTGGAATTGACTTATGGAATTGGTTAAGGGAATTGGTAAATGGAATTGAGTAATGGAATTGGGTGGTGTGATTGCATGAACTAGTTGAACTGGGGTCGTATGATTGATTTGAATGAAATTGATGTTGTGTGTGATGGTGATTGATAGTGTGTCTTTTGGTTATCGTAGTAAGGTTTGAGTCTTGAATGTGGATTGGTAAATGGTAGAGAAGAATGAGGATGTCAGAATTGGTCGAATTGTGGCTAGGAATCGTGTTAGATGAATTATGTGAACTAGATAGATTATGTGGTTTAATCTAGTAATGCTCAATAGGAGAGTTGAAATGGTAAATTGATGTTGTCATGATCGTTACTGTTATGTGGTGTTGGGTGACTGGTGTGATTGTATGGTTGACTTGTGTTAGTGTATAGTTGACTAGGTGGCTAGAAATGGGAGTGCGGAGTTTAATAGACTTAGAACAGAATTATGTCTTGCATGAACCTATGAGAGTAAAACTGAATAACTGTCTTGTGGTTGACGTATGATGATTGTGCTGATCTATGTGTGATGTGGGGATTGGGATATAAGATGATAGCTAATGTATTTGATCTGGAAATGTGAGATGAGATGGGGTTGGATGCGTTGAATTCTATGATTGTATCTATTATTGCCGGTTGTGGTTAGACTAGAATTATGTCCTAGAATTGGAACATAGAATTGGTGTTTGGAACTAGAACGTGGAATTGTGTGGTGGAATCATGGTGTGGATTTGTGATGTGGGTTTGTGTTGTGGTATTGTGATGTGGCATTGTGATGTGTAATTTGTGTAGTGGATTTGTAAAGTGGAATTGGGAAGTGGGTTTGTAAAGTGGAATTAATCAAATGGAATTGGGTAAATGGAATTTAAATGATAGAACTGGAAGGAGCCAACGTTACCCCAAATGTGTTTCACCCACCGACGGACTGGTGGTTAGGGCCTACCGACGGACTGGTAGATTAGTCTCCCGACGGGGAGTGGAATTGTGGAATTGTGGAATTATGGAATTGTGGATATGTGACGTGTTCCCCATGCGGTAGGGGAGCACGAGGCTGGCGGGGCAGCGGGGGAATAACTCCTTATGGCGCCTAATGAACTCACCTAGATCAATGAATGTGTGGTATGTGTTAGTGATGAGAATGCTTGGTTATGTGCGGTGGTGTATGCATGTTTGTGAGTGTGTATGGAATAAGATGCATGTGTGATTCGTGTATGGTATGTGTATTGGAGGTGTTGTGAATTCGTGTATGCCTAGTGTTGTGTTGTGAATTATGTTGTTGTGATGAGATGTGAGATAGGAGTTGAATGGTCTAGGATTGATGATGATGATAAGTGTGAATTTGGGTAATGTGGGTGTTGTGGTTAATGTGTGGGTGTTGTGGTTGATGTGTGAGTGGAAGTGTTGTTAGTGATAGTGAGTTGTATTGTGATGTAATGTTGAACTGTGCGCTACATGAGTTAGCTATATCGTGTACTTGTGAATGGATGACTT
Organism: Linum lewisii; assembly: GCA_034768395.1. Classification (NCBI taxonomy): domain Eukaryota; kingdom Viridiplantae; phylum Streptophyta; class Magnoliopsida; order Malpighiales; family Linaceae; genus Linum; species Linum lewisii. The sequence continues at coordinate 29,188,770 of CM068300.1, read as the reverse complement.
GGGTTACATTGTTGAGACTGTTAGTTGTGGGCAATGGACTGAGTAGTGCACCTGTGTGATCACCTAGAAAATATGAAGGAGAAATGGAGAGTAAATGTATGCGTGTGAAGGTGAATGTATGAGTATTGATTGAATTGGGGGACGAGTGGTTACATGATTTTGGTTATGTTTGTGCATGTGGTTTTCTCTGTTGCATAATGTGGAGTTGGATGCGGTGTAATGTTGAGCTTATGCATGTTAAACTCTTGTGGATGTTAATTGAGATTTGAGCTTATGTGATCACCTAGTATCATGTTAGGAATTAAAATGAGGATGGCTGTGTCAGATTCCATTGTTGTTTGTGTGCGGAGTTGGGATCGCTCTTAGGCTAGGTTCGGCGCATAGTTAAACCCAGTGGGTTCGCTCAGTTTCGTTAGGAAGCTGATCCCCCCAGTTTCTCTTTTCAGGTGTTCAGTTGAGTTTGGAGGAGTTGCAGGTTGGAGTTGTGAAGTGAAGATTAGGAAGCTATTGTGGAGTGACCACTGTTTTAATTTTAGATTTCAGTTGACACCTTTGGTTGGGAATTTTGTAATCGTTTTGAGATTTGGTTTCGGATTTCAGATTTTATGTAATGAAGGCCTTCAGTTGATTTTGAACTTTTTAATGGAGAGTTGTTTCTGTTTCCGCTACGTTTTACTCCTTTATTTAAATGCTGTATCTTCGAGTAGCACTCAAACTGGTTCGACCACGGGTAAACCCAGGTCGGTTTGGGACGGGTGTTACAGTTCTGGTATAGGGATTGTGGCTTCGATCTTGGAGCTCAGTTCTGGTATTTGGCCTGGTCCGGGCTCGTACCGGGGCCTGTCTTCGGGTGCCATCCTCTTCTAGCCAGGCCTCCCTATTTCTTCCTTCGTAGACACTCCATAAATACTTCCATAGGATCCCAGGGGCGGTCATCGTCTCTAGGGCTAAGGAGGACCGGTCTAGGGCCTATTAGGGGCCTTAGGCTTGGTGCTAGGCTCGGCTCGGGATCCGGTTCTGGGCTTGGTGTCAGCATCAACTCCTGGCGGGTCATTATCCTTGCTCTGGCTGGAGTAGGTGCTGGCATCGGTGCCTGGTTGAGGATCAGCATCCTCCCAAGGATGTCTTTTGGCTCCGCGGTTTGGGCTCTTCTAGGCTCCAGGGGTGGTGCTGCTGTAGGTTTGGGGTCGGTGTACTGTCGGCCCGGCATCGGTGCTGGGGCCGGCTCGGCATCGGTGCTGGGGGCCGGCTCGGCGCATCAGCCTTGGGGCTTGATGCTAGGGCTCCTAATATGGGGGATTTCCCTTCTAGCACGGGAAATCCTCTCTGGTTCTCATCACCTGTTCCGCCTTCCCATGATAACATGGGGAGTCTCGGGCCTAGTGCCCGTGGTGGCGTGTCCACGCCGGCCTTGGTGGCCAGGATCACTTCATTCCCCTCTTCATGAAAAGGATTCGTCATTGAATCCGTACCTAGTGATCCTTTAAAAAATTTAAAAATAATGATTAGGGCGTGGATGACTTGATCTGATAGTTCGTTGGCGCTCCTTGGGGTCTCGGGCCGTACCGAGGCTGGTACGGGTGCTCCGGGGCGATCGGGATGATCGGGACACTCCGGGCGATCAGGCTGATTGGGGCACTTCGGGCGATCGGGGCACTCCGGGTGATCGGGCGCTGGGCTCTGGTCGGGCGCTGGGCGCTTGGTGATGTTCGGGCGCTGGTCGGGCATGAGTCGCTGGTCGGGCGCGGGTCGCTGGTCGGGTGCGGGGCGCCGGTAAATCACTGGGCGCTAGGCTGGTGCTGGTGCTGGTCCGGGGCAGGCCTGATGCTGGTCCGGGGCGGGCCTGATGCTGGTCCGGGGCAGTCCTGATGCTGGTCCAGGGCAGACTTGATGCTGGTCCGGGTCAGATCTGATGTTGGCCTGATGCTGGTCCGGGGCAGTCCTGATGCTGGTCCGGGGCAGGCTTGGTGTTGGCCCGATGCTGGCCTAGTTCTGGCGTCATAAGCTTCTTCTTCTCTCTCCATTCTTTCGACCGTGGCTCTCATCTTGGCGAGGATTTGTGCGATGGGTGGCAAGGTAGCCTCCAATAGAGCTAACTTCTTTTCTACCATGGTGAGTAAAATTAACATAACACAAGACCTCCAACTCTTTCAACCGATAAATATTAGGGGTTGGTTCATGGAAACCCTAGCACCGAAAGCTATTAGAATTTTGTATTTTATCTATCCCCTCTTCTTAGACAAACTTACAAGAAAAGAACTTGGCAAGGGTGGTCTTGCTTGATTTTTTTTTTCCTACTCTTCTTTTGTGTATTTTTCTTTGATAGCTTGATCGGCCACCAGCTTTTCTATTGCCTTACAAATAAACTCGACAAGAAAGAAAATAGATGAAGTTTTCGAAGCTATTTTCTAGAATACTTGAACGAAAAATAAAAGGGATATGAATCCAAGAAGAACCTGGAAACTAGGATAGATTGCGATCCTAGTGTTGAACCTAGGCTCTGATACCAAAACTGATGTGAACTCCGAGAGTCGACTGTCCTTGACCCGATCACCTCCTGGATGATGAACCTTGGCGAAAGCTGCTTCGAGACCCTAACCACCATGAGCTTGAATAACGACACTAGTGATCACCTATGAAACCTTGGAGGGATTCGTACTTCGACCCGTTGGCTTTATATAACCAAGAACCCAAAGTTTCCGGTCGATGGCGCCACTTCAAGGGGAGGATACCCTTGACGATAAACCTATCTAAAGGACATTCAACTCCATGAAAGTCGAGAAGAGAATATCAATTCAATGCTAGAGAGAAAACCCAAGTTTAAAAAAGTTTATTAATCAAAGTTGTTGTCTTACAATGAGGCGTAAGGCCTCTATTTATAGGTGAGGAAGGGAGAACAGACTATCCTTTTCCTCCTACGAAACTAATTTTTAAACTAATAAAGAAATACAAAAAGAGTCCTAAAAAGGACTTAAACTAATCCGAATGTAGTCTAAGAAGGAGGCCAAATTCGGACTACAAGTCCTACAAGGAAAAGACTCATTTCTAAACAAAACCTCTAAAAAGGAAAAGCTGGAAAATTCCTAAAAAACAGTTAAACGGGTTCTGGAAGATTCAGCCAAATAAATAGCAAAGAAATTCTGAAAATTAATTTCTTTGGCAGATCTCTAGTAGACTTCATGGGCTACAACTTTCATGTTGGGCATCGGCCCAAATTCTGCCTCCAAGTAGCCCATATTCGTCAATCCTTGACAGACTAGGAATCTGTCCAAAACCGGGAAATCCTAGCTTGTTTAGGATTTCTTGCTTGGATGTATTTGGCATCTCCTCTTCATTTCCCGTATCATGAATGGTCATCCATACTTCATTGGATCAGGCTCAGGTGGTGGCCTGATCGTAGCTCTTAGCATTGGCTTCCTTGAATCAGTATCCGAGTTCCACTCCTTGATGCCTAGGCCATGCGTCACTCGGACTTGATCCAACTCTATCTCCTTCAATTCTCCTCAAAATCTAGTATCGTTTGTTGGAGGGTGCTCATGGGACTTCAATCTATGTAGGTCCATTGGAATTTCCCCAAAGGCACGAGCCATTTGCTGGCTGTGCTCAAAGCACGCTTCTGTGGTGCCCGGTGCTTGGTCCGGCGCCCGGGGCTGGCTCAGTGCTGGGCCTTTCTCATTTCTGGCCAAGCCATCTGCTTTCTGCTTTGGCCAGGTCTTCAGTAATGCTCTCAAGTGGTCTTCAAGGGCTGGTTCTGGTACAGGGATCATGGCTTTGATCCTGGAGCTCAGTTCTGGCATTTGGCCCGGTCCGGGGCTCATACCGGGGCCTGTCTTCGGGTGCCAGCCTCTTCTAGCTAGGCCTTCCTCTTTCTTCCTTCGTAGATACTTCATAAATGCTTTTAGAGGATCACAGGGGTGGTCATTGTCTCCAGGGCTAAGGAGGACCGGTCTAGGGCCTTAGGCTCGGTGCTAGGCTCGGCTCGGGATCTGGGTCTAGGCTTGGTGTCAGGGTCTGGGCTCAACTCCTGGCGGGTCATTATCCTTGCTCTGGCTGTAGTAGGTGCTGGCATCGGTGCCTGGTTGAGGATCAGCATCCTCCCAAGGGTGTCTTTTGGCTCCGCGGCTTGGGCTCTTCTAGGCTCCGGGGGTGGTGCTGGTGTAGGCTTGGGGCCGGTGTACTGTCGGCTCGGCATCAGCCTTGGGGCTAGATGCTAGGGCTCTTGATATGGGGGATTTCCCTTACAGTACAGGAAATCCTCTCTAGTTCTCATCACCTGTTCCACCATCCCATGTTAACATGGGGAGTCTCGGGCCTGGTGCCCGTGGTGGCGTGTCCACGCCGGCCTTGGTGGCCAGGATCACTTCAGGAGGTGTCCCATAACTTCAAACGGCCCGAAAAAATCCTTCAAGTGTATGTATCTGTCCGGTGGCTTGGCGGATGATGGCAGAGCAATTGGCTTCCACACCAATTTCTTCATTGCGTTGCACTCCTTCTTAGCTTCGCCATGATCTCTAGCTCGTGGCGTTCCAACAATGGGTGCCTTCGGTTCCTCCTTTGTTCTTGGCTTCTGTGCCAGAGGCTCTTTCTTCAGAAGGGTAATCTATTCACCACCTATCATAACTATCTTGGAAGAAGCACTAGAAATGTTATTAGCAGTAGAGTTGACCGAGGCCAACTCCTTAGTATCAACGGATAAACAATGAGCATCTTCCTTAGGAATGTATTTCATACCGTCCTTGAGGAGGAATTTTACATTATCCTTTCCGGCCCTTAACATCAACAAGCCATTCGGGACATTGATTATCATGTCGGATGTTGCAATAAACAGTCGTCCTAGGAGGAGGGTAACATCTTCCTCTTGGGTATCCATAACAACAAAATCAGCTAAGATAGTGAAAAGACCACAACGGATAGTTACATCTTTTATTAATCCCCTAGGTGCTTTAACAGATCTGTCAGAAAATACCAACTGCATACTAATTGGTTTCAATTCGCCTAAATTCAACTTTTCATATAGGCAAGTAGGCATGACATTGATAGATGCACCTAAATCAACCAAGCTACGATCAATTTTAATACCATTGATAAAGCAAGGTGGAGTAAAGGAACCAGGATCGGGACACTTAGCTGGAGGAGGTATGGATGGCGTGCGGTCAAGGTCGGAAGAGCCCTCCTTATCAATAGAGACGGAAGACAACTCTCCTTTCTTCTTGTTTTTCGCAAGATCCTTATACGACTTTTCCAACCCCTGGTATCATCTGGATAGCTTCGGTGACTGGTATTTTGACCTCCGTATTCTTCAAATATCCATACCACTTCTTGAATTGGGAATCGTAGGTCTTCATCTTCATGGCCTTAGGGAATGGAATCTTCGACTGATAAGGAGGGAGAGGTGGTTAAGGAGTCAGCTTTGGAGGAGGCGGGGCTGTCACCTCTTCGTCGTCTTTATCTTCCTCTTCATCCGTGATATCCTCAATCTCTAGCATGTCTATAGCGATATCATGGGAACCATTACTGGATCAAGAGCAGCAGGACTAGCTAGTTGCTTGCCACTTCTTGTAGAGATGGCCTTGACATGCTCATTCCTTGGGTTTGGATCAGTTTGACTAGGTAACTGACCCAAATGGCCGATTATTTGATTCCAGTTTAGGCCAGAGTTTTATGGAGGACGCTCTTGGAAGCTCCCTTGTTGTTACGATTGTCTGAACTAACGATAGTCGGAGTAGCCTTTTTGATTGTTGGTGAAACCTTGACCAACAAAATTCACTTCATCTACAGACTAGACATCTACTTTACCGAAGCTCTGACAACTTCCTCCATTATGAGCACATACCCCACACCATTCACAATCGGCAACATAGACAAAAGCTGATGGAGAGTTGGTGGGTGCGCCAGCCAGCCTTCTTTATGTGTTTCTGTACTTCGGCCTTGATCTGTTCTTCAAGGCTTAATCGGCTTTTAGCTGCTTCAGATTGCCTCTCCCAATTCCTGGACTTAGATGCACAACTTGCAAAGTGAAGAAGAGCAACTTCTGCTGTGAGCGCGGTACAATCTCCCTCAGCAAGGAGTTAACCCACTTAGAAGATTCTTCATTCATCCCTCGAGCAAAGATTTCAGATAGTTGCCTTTGCTCGAAGCCGTGATGAGGGCAGACATAGAGGAGTTCTTGGATATCATTCCAAGCATCGTATAAGCTGACTCCATCCTTCTATCTGAATCGAGCAATGCTATCCTTGTAAGCTGTGGTTCTGGCCGGAGGAAAATACTCCTCAACGAAGTCTCGAGCAAGATCATCCCAGTTGGTGTAGTGACCGGGTGGCTTGCTGTTAAGCCACCTCTTTGCGGCGCCACTGAGAGAGAATGGGAAAGCTCGCAAGCACAGAGTGTTCTTGTCGAGACTCCCACTCTTGAAGGTCTCGCACATGGAAAGGAAGTCCGCCAGATGTGTGCATGGGTTATCATGCGGGTTCCCTTCGAACTGAACATCCCTAGAGATCATTCCTAGGAAGGGGATCTTGATCTCATAGTCAGCATCGACATCGTTGTGAGGTACATCAATGCTAGACTGGACACTAGTAGCGCTCATCTTATTGTAATCCGCCATAGGGCGCAGAGTAGGAGGCGGTGGTTGTCGATCACCCATTATAGGAGAGGGTGGCGGCGACTCTGATGAAGCGGATGATGCGGAAGAAGAAGAGTCCTCCTTCGACTCTTCAATCTTGATGGGGGTAGAGGATGAAGGTGGGACAATTGTTACTTGCTTTGGCACTCGTGGTTGCTTAGTTGGTGCAGAACTGCTCGGCTTGTCTGAGCTCTTACTCTTGTTAGGCTTGAAATGAGAACGAGTGAACGGGCGGTTCATATACCTGCATACAACCTGCAAGTCAGCAAAAACAAGAACAACCAGTGTAAAATCAAAGTGTGATGGAAAGTGATAAGATGGAAACTAGAAGAATAAATGGCAACTCTTCATTCAAACAATAGAGAAGAGTCCCCAGCAACAGTGCCAATTTGATAACGATGTAAAATAGGGTATCAAATACTAACCTACAAAAGAAGATTAGATCAAATTCTGAGGGGTTTCTTCAAATCATTTACTCAAAGAAGTTTGGAATTATCCAGGTTTAAATCAAGTTGCGTGGTGTGGGTTCCACGACTTCTAAAATATAATGCAAGAAAATGAAATTGGATTTAAGAAGCAGATTGATTGATTGGGTTTATTTAGTTAAAGAGACGATAGCTTAGACTCGAATCCCGCCAATTTGATAACTTGCAAAATAGGGTATCAAATACTAACCTACCAAAGCAGATTAGATCAAATTCCAGGGTTTTTTTCAAATTGTTTACTCAAAGAAGTTGGCAAAAATTCAGATTTAAACAAGTTGCATGGTGTGAGTTCCAGACTTCTAAACTATTAAGTGGGGAAATTGAAATTGAAATAAAAGCAAGATTGATTAATAAGGTTTTATTCAATTCAAGAGACGATAGGTTAGACTCGAATCCCCCTAAGATTACCAAGGCATTGGCGATAAAAAAACTGGCGACTTTCAATCCTAATTCATTCAGTTCTTAGACACCCCCATAACTTCTTACCTTTAGGTCTAAGTCCGCAAACGTTTGCTCTATCGGATCTTACTACCAAGATTAATTAACCGTCCGTGCGTTCACTTCTGAAACGGATAACTAATTGGTGCACCTGATTTATTTTAGTGAGTTATTCTAGAAGCGGATTAACCCTAAAGGCACACTCCGTTGAATAGGTTAATTAATTGATTTGAGGTTCTAAAACAAGGAGGACGTTCGCCAACTATCCTTATTTGAACAAGAATCTAATCTAGGTGATCAAGCTAGAAAAGAAACAAGAATTAAGAACAAACCAATTATGAATAAGAAACTGTAATTAAAATCTAATTACCGCCGATCCGTGACCGCTATAAAGCCTCGGGTCGCTTTAAATCTAAGCTATAAGAGTTTAGCTATTCATATCTAACAAAAAAGATTCAAAAACAACAGAAGAATTCATCTTAAAACAAAGGAAGAACATAAGGAATCTGAAAAACCTAATTTCATATTATTTCGTGAAGCTTCGATCTCGAGAATCTTCAATTCCTAGCTCCGAGCGTCTTCCGGGATGGATTGATGGTGTCACGATCTCTCCGATAGTTCCAAAATACTCTCTCAACTCTCTTCAAGTCGTGGATAATCTCTCAAAATCGAATAATGAATAATGCCTCTTTTGGGGTTTAAATACCTAAAATCCATCCAAATCCGGAAAGGGGTAAAAAGTAACTTCAGCTTCTTATTTTGGCAATTCCCGCTCCGTCCGAACTCCGAATTGGTATCCATTTGAAGTCCTGAACTCGTGAGAGAGTAATCTAGAATTTGGTAACCTGGAGGCTCAACAAAAAACTCACAACCAAGGTAAAAATAGACAATAAATGGACAATGTACGCACTTCGAGCCGAGAATCAAATAATTAACACATTTACACCAAATACTCATCATCATTGCATTAATGGGTATAAAATATAGTGTAATATGAGAAGATAATTACTATAAATCTAGTGTCATCAGATTCATATCTTTACTTTTACTTGTTATTAGAAAATTGTTTCGAAGTCCCCATCTATTTCAATTTCTTGTATTGATATTTTGTTGTAAGGCAAAGAAAATTGGGTGGCCATCAAAAGCCATCAAGAAAATATCAAAAGGCTAGGAAAAAAAAGAAAGCAAGGCCACCCTTGCCAAGTTACTTTCCTTTTGTTGTAAGTTTGGTTTTTAAGAAGAGGGGATAGAAAATAGCGTCTACTTGCGTACACTAACCATGACAGACGAAAGAATCAACAATTTGGAGGGACGGATGAACAACCTAGGTGGAATCCTAGACCAAATTCAAGAAGCTCTAACTAGGCTTCAAGGAAGAGACGGCCATGATGAGTATGAAGAAGGCCCCATGATGAGCTCAACTGAAGGGCTAGAAGGATAGTCCAGGATATTGATGACGATGTGAGCAGCCTCAAGCTCACCATTCCCAAGTTTTCCAGCAAGGCCAACACCGATGAGTACATAGATTGGGAGAGAAGCATGGAGGACTTCATAGAATGCCACAACTACTCCGAGAGAAAGAAGGTAACCGTGGTTACTCTTGAGTTTACTGATATGCTGCCCTATGATGGAGTCAGGTGAGAAGACAGGTCCTAAGAGATGAGGAGGAGCCTATCATCACATGGAGAGACCTCAAGAGGAGGATGAGGAAGCGGTTTGTACCGGCTGCCTACACCCAAGACTTGCATACCACGCTTCAAACTTTGAAGCAAGGTACCATGTCGGTGGAGGAGTACAGTAAAGAAATCGAGATGCTGGTAACAAGACTTGATTTAAAGGAAGAGGAGGAGGCCTGAATAACAAGGTTTATAGGAGGCCTACACCCGTACATCATCCACCAAGTCAACATACTCAACTATGTTGACTACAGAGACTTGATAATCGTAGCCCTCATAGTAGAAAGAGAGCTGAAGCGAGGCTATGGGAGAAGGCCTAACCCACCTGCCAGCAACACGTGGAGAGGGAGTTCAAGTGCTGGCAACCCTCTATGGAAGCCAAGACATCCCCGGAGCACCGGGCCCCGACCGAGCCCAAACCCTAAAGATTTGGCATCCCTGGTAACACCTACTCAAACTACTCCTAATGTTCAGAATTCTAACCCACATCCTAGTGGAATTGCATGCTTTAAATGTGAAGGAAGAGGCCACGTCTCAAGGGACTGCTGATGAACGCGTTTTCACGTGTCGTCAAATAACTAATCTACAAAGTAGACTAGATCATATTCCACGGGTCTCGACTAATCGTTTACTCCAATGAGTCGGCAATTCACTCAAGTTTAACAAGTTGTGTGTGGTGTGAGTTCCACGACTTCTAATCTATGAAGCAGGAATAAATGAAATGAAAATAGAAAGCAAATTGAAAGGTTGATTGACTTGACAAGACGACAGACAAGCTTAGATTTCGGATCCCCCTAAGATCACCAGAGCATTGTCAATCACAAGACCAACGGTTTTCAATCTCGACTCATTCAGTTCTCAGACACCACCATAACTCCTGACCCTTAGGTTTAAGACTGGCGAACGTTCGCTCTATCCGATCTAACTACCAAGATTAATTGACCGCCCGTGCGTTCACTTCTGCAATGGAAAACTAACTGGTGTAATTACTAGTGATTTGTGAGTTACTCTAGCAGTGGATTAACCCTAACTGGTTCCTACGAAAGGCACACTCCAATGAATAGGTTAATTGTTGATTTGGTGTTTTAAAGTGAGGCAAACGTTCGCTACTATCCTCAGCTTAACAAGAATCTAGTCTAGGTGATCAAGCTAGAAAAGAAACACAGACAACGAAGAATAAACCAAACATGCAAGAGAAACTGTCTGAATCTGAATTTAATTACCGCCGATCCGTGACCGCTTTAAAGCCCCGGGTCACTTAAGGTTCATCTAATCTAAGCTCTATGAGTTTAGCTACTCATATTCAATACAAGAGAAACGAAAAAAAATCAAGGAATACATCCAGGTAGGAAGAACAAAGAAGAACTGTAAAACCTAATTTGATGAAACCGAGAAGCTTCAATTTCTTGAATCTTGAACTCCTAGCTCCGAGCACTCCGAGGGGAAATATGGCGTCACGATCTCTCCGGGAACTCCAAGGATGCTCTCAACTCTCTCTCGAACTGTTAGGTTGGGAAATTAATCCGTGGAAAAAAGTATATCCCTGAAAGTTGAATCCGCCTCCCTTAAATAGGGTTTGTCCGTATGGGCGCTGGAAAAGGGCAGACTTCTCGGCGAGAACCTTGAATGTTCTCGCCGAGAACTTCAGTTCAGAGGCTCCTATATGTGTTGTGTTCAAACTCTTTGGTGGGAACTTTGAGAGTCCTCGCCGAGAACTTCTTCCTTGATCCTCTTGTGTCTTGTGTGTTCAAACTCCTCGGGCGAGAACTATGGAAGTTCTCGCCAAAAACTTTAGTTGTGTTAGGGAGGATTCCAGTTTCTAACTTGTTTGATTTCTAGATGGATTCTGGGCAATTCTTCAAGGTTCCCTTGCTCCCCGAGCACATCCGTGGCTACGTTATTGATGGCAAAAACCTGTGCTATCACAAAAGCACTAGAAAACACATCAAATAGACCGATAACGGGCCAAAGTAACCAAAACGGTTGGAAATAGAGCAATTGAGTGAAAACACCCTAAACTACCCCAAAAACCGTGTCTCAAGCAGGGAAATGTCGCTTAAATGAGGCTGATAATCACGTCAAATCGAGTGTCATCAACTGCCCCAACCAAAGGACCATGGTTCTTAGAGAAGGAGAGATCAAGACGGATGAAAAGATGGAGGAAGAAGAGGCTGAATCGGAGGAGGGAGAAGAAGTGAAGCAAGAAGGGCTAGAGAAGTTCTCTGGCATGTTCTTTCGTGCCCTAGCCCCGGAGCCAAGAAGTCTGCCCAGCCCCAGAGCCGGTGCTCAACCTAGCCCCGATGCCAACACTCTGCCTAGCCCCGGCGCCAACACTCTGCCTAGCCCCGGTGCCAGCACTCAGCCCAGCCCCGGCGCTAGCGCTTTTCCCAGCCCCGACACCAGCGCTCTGCCTAGCCCCGGCGCCAACGCTCTGCCCAGCCCTGGCACTAGCACCCGACCCAGCTGATGACACTCGATTTGACATGATTATCAGCCTCATTTAAGTAACATTTCCCTGCTTAACACACGGTTTTTGTGGGTAGTAGGGTATTTTCACTCGATTGCTCTAGTTCTTATCATTTTGGTTACTTTAGCTCGTTATGGGTCTATTTGATGTGTTTTCTAGTGCTTTTGTGAATGCACAGGTTTATGCCATCAATAAGTAGCCATGGACGTGCTCGGGAAGTAAGGGAACCTCGAAGAATTGCCCGACATCGATCAAGAAATCATACAAGTCAAAAACCAGCACTTACCCCGCCAACACTGGAGTTCTCGGCGAGAAGACTCATAGTTCTCGTCGGGGAGTTTTCAACACAGACTTACATGAGCATCAAAAAAGAAGTTCTCGGTGAGAACTTCCAAAGTTCTTGCCGAATAGTTTTAAAGAATTACACACAAGAGACATTGAACTAAAGTTCTCGGCGAGAACTTTCAATGTTCTCACCGAGAAGTCCTCTCTTTTCCGGCGCACATACGGACAAACCCTATATAAGCAGCCAACAGACATCATTATGAAAAAACAACTTTCCATGGATTAATTTACAGACTTCAAGAGTTCGAGAGATAGTTGAGAGCATCCTCGGAGTTCCCGGAGAGATCGTGACGCCATCTTTCCCCTCGGAGTGCTCGGAGCTAGGAGTTGAAGATTCAAGAGATTGATGCTTCTCGGATTCATCAAATTAGGTTTTACAGTTCTTCTCTGTTCTTCCGACCTGCGATATATTCCTTGATTGTTTTCATTTCTTTTATTTCGAATATGAGTAGCTAAACTCATAGAGCTTAGATTAGATGAACCCTAAGCGACCCGAGGCTTTAAAGCGATCACGGATTGGCGGTAATTAAATTCAGATTCAGACAGTTTCTCTTGCATGTTTGGTTTGTTCTTCGTTGTCTGTGTTTCTTTTCTAGCTTGATCACCTAGACTAGATTGGTGTTAAGCTGAGGATAGTAGCGAATGTTCGCCTCACTTTAAAACACCAAATCAATAATTAACCTATTCATTGGAGTGTGCCTTTCGTAGGAACCAGTTAGGGTTAATCCACTACTAGAGTAATTCACAAATCACTAGTAATTACACCAGTTAGTTTTCCGTTGTAGAAGTGAACATACGGGCGGTCAATTAATCTTGGTAGTTAGATCGGATAGAGCGAACGTTCGCCAGTCTTAAACCTAAGGGTCAGGAGTTATGGTGGTGTCTGAGAATTGAATGAGTCGGGATTGAAAACCGCTGGTCTTGTGATTACCAATGTTTTGGTGATCTTAGGGATTCAAAATCTAAGTTTGTCTGTCGTCTTGTCAAGTCAATCAACCTTTCAATTTGCTTTCTGTTTTCATTCCAGTTTTCCTGCTTCATAGATTAGAAGTCGTGGAAATCACACCACGCACAACTTGTTTAAACTTGAGTAATTTGCGAATTCATTTGAGTAGACGATTAGTCGAGACCTATGGAATACGATCTACCTCGCTTCTAGCTTGGTAGTTATTTGACGCACGCATAAAAAACGTGTCACCAAATTGGCGCTGTTGCTAGGGACTCTTCTAATTGTTTGAAAGAAGAGTTGGCACTTTATTCTTCTACCTTTCCATCTTTCATTATTTTCATCACACTTCGATTTTACACCGGTTGCATTTGTTTTTGTTCTTTGCAGGTTGTTTACAGGTATACGAACCGCCCGTTCACTCGTTCTCAGTCTAAGTCTATCAAGTCTTCTAGTTCAGACAAGCCGGGTAGTTCTGCTCCGCCCAAGCAACCGCGAGTTTCAAAGCAAGTCAGAATCGATCCGCCCCATCCTCTACACCTATTAAGACCGAGGAGTTTAAGGAGAGCTCCTCGTCTTCTTCTGCTTCATCCACATCGTAAGATTCACCACCACCCTCTCCCACCGCAATAGTTAAGCAGAAGAGTCTTGCGAATTACAATAAGACGAGCACGACTAGCGTCTGGTCCTCCATTTCTGTGCCACGCAATGAAGCTGATCCCGAATATGAGATCAAGATCCCCTTCTTGGGAATGATCTCTAGGGATGTGCAGTTCGAAGAAGCTCATCAAGGAAGACAAGTACTATTTCTGGGATGAGCTGTTCTTATATCAAATAGGAGTTGACGGAATGATCCGTAGGTGTGTTTCCTACATCGAAGCAGCTGACATCATCCGCCAATGCCACGAAGGCCATTTCGAAGGTCATTTTCTCGGCAACCGTACTGCTAGAAAGGTACTCGAAGCCGGATTCTTTTGGCCATCTCTCTTTAGTGATTATGATGCTTATGCTCGTCATTGTGATGCTTGTCAGAGATCAGGTAACATCTCTAACCATAATGAGATGCCTCAGAACATATCTTTAACTGTTGAAATTTTGATTTTTGGGGAATTGATTTTATGGAACCTTTCACACCCTCCAACAGAAACAAGTACATTGTTGTAACCGTTGATTACGTTTCCAAGTGGGCTGAAGCAGAAGCTTTACCCACTAACGATTCAAGACTGGTGGGGAAGTTTCTCAACCGTTTTTTCACGCGTTTTGGCACCCCACACTTCATCATAAGCAATAGGGGCACCCACTTCCATGGACACTTCGATCGGGTATGCAAGCGCTTTGGCGTCATCCATCGAATGTCCACCACTTATCACCCTCAAGCTAACAGTCAAGCGTAAGTTACAAACCGTGAGCTCAAGCGGATTCTTGATAGGACAGTTGGCCGGTCTCGGAAGGACTGGTCATCTAGGCTCGATGAGGCCTTATGGGTGTACCGAACTGCCTACAAGACTTCTATAAGTACTTCACCATACCGACTTGTTTATGGCAAGGCATGCCATCTACCGGTCAAGCTTGAGCACAAGGCATTTTGGGCTATCAAAGATCTGAATTTGCGTCCTGAGCTTGCAGGAGATGCGAGACTAATGCAGATAGAAGAACTCGAGGAGCTGTCGAGATAAAAGGACCCGATCAAGAACCATTTGTGCTAAATAGTCATAGGCTCAAGAAGTACCTCCAAGACCTAGCTGTTGCCCTGATTGACGGGCACTTCTTCACTTCGACTCCGTGATCGCTATCCAGGTATCGTCCAGCTTAAGGACGTTAAGTAAGAGCGCTTCGTGGGAGGCAACCCACGACTGGAGTCAGTTTTTGATTTCTGAGTTAGTTCTCGTGTCTAGGGGTTCGGGGGAGCCAAAAGTGTCGTTCGTGGTCTTTTATTTTTCTTGTGTGTGTCGTGTGTTCTCGATTCAGTTTCGATTTATTTGGGATTTTTCCAATTTTTTGTTGTTTTTGTTTTGATTTTTCAAAGTTGCGTTGCCGGTGTTTTCGAAAATCTGTTTTAACTGCAGGTCAGGAGTTCTCGCCGAAAACTAAAAAGTTCTCGGCGAGATGCTTTGTTTTAAACCTCCTGTATCTATTTTCGACAAACTCCTCACCGAGAACTTTAGAAGTTTTCGGCGAAAACTCTTTTCAAAACCCCCTGTGTCTATTTTCGACAAACTTTCTCCCCGAGAACTTTAGAAGTTTTTGGCGAGAACTTTTTTGTTAAACCCGGTGCGTTTTGAGTCCCTGATTTAATTGTATTTAAACAAGTTTTCGGCGAGAACTTTTGTGTTTTTAAAACCTCCTTTCATTCTTCGAAAACTCAGAACTCCCCCGAACCAACTGTTTTCGTCAAACTTAACCCCTTCACCGCCGCCTTCGTCCTTTTCATTCGCCACTGATTTTTAATCCTCACCGCCGCCGGTCGACTCCCCTCCTTGAGCCGGTCAATCCTCCACCTAGATCATCCGAATCGGAGCTCTAGAGCTTAGGTTTCCCGAAACCCCCAATGTTCATTTTTTTGCCGATTTAGTTTCTCTTCCGCCCATTTTCTACAATCATGTCTTCACGGTTAGTTGTTGGATTTTCAATTTCGAACCTTTTGACGTATTGATTGTTGAATTTCATAGAGTTTGATTTCGGTTTACTTTTTGGTCTACCTCGATATGCATGCCTACTGTTTCGATGTGATTTGTGCTTAATTATTCAAACTTAGACGATCTAGACTGCCCAGGGAGTATTGTGTCATGATTTGATAGCATTTGAGCTTGATTTGCCAATACGTAATTATCAATGTGTTTAGGCCGTTGACTTTTGTTAATTGTTGGTTTGACTTTGCATCCTTGATGATATTTTTGCTGTCCCGACAGTTCCGTTGCATGCCTTAGGATCATTTACGGTTACCAAATGTTGATTTAGCTTACCTCCACTCGGTTTCCCTCGTTTCTTTATGGAATTGAGTTTTCCGACCAAGTGTGGGGTAAGGTTCTAATTTTGGGTTGCTTTGAGCCTTATTTTCAGGAATCTAGGTAAGTTTAAGACCACTGGGCCGATCGGGTGAGACAGACAAATGCCAGACGGGATAGAATCCAATCCTCCTCCTCATCCGCACCAGAGACCGTGACTCCGGACTTCATTCCACTCACCACACCTGCTTTGGAGATCCCCACCTCAAGTGTTCCGGTTCACCACACACTGCCGAGAAGTCCTCTCTTTTTCGGCACACATACGGACAAACCCTATATAGCAGTCGGCAGACATCATTCAGAAAAACAACTTTTCCATAGATTAATTTCCAGACTTCAAGAGTTCGAGAGAGAGTTGAGAGCATCCTCGGAGTTCCCAGAGAGATCATGACGCCATCTTTCCCCTCGGAGTGCTCGGAGCTAGGAGTTGAAGATTCAAGAGATTGAAGCTTCTCAGATTCATCAAATTAGGTTTTACAATTCTTCTCTATTCTTCCGACCAGCGATGTATTCCTTGATTGTTTTTGTTTCTTTTGTTTAGAATATGAGTAGCTAAACTCGAAGAGCTTAGATTAGATGAACCCTAAGTGATCGGGGACTTTAAAGCGGTCACGGATCGGCGGTAATTAAATTCATATTCAGACAGTTTCTCTTGCATGTTTGGTTTCTTCTTCGTTATCTGTGTTTCTTTTCTAGCTTGATCATCTAGACTAGGTTCTTGTTAAGTTGAGGATAGTAGCGAACGTTTGCCTCACTTTAAAACTCCAAATCAACAATTAACCTATTCATTGGAGTGTGCCTTTCGTAGGAACCAGTTAGGGTTAATCCACTGCTAGAGTAACTCACAAATCACTAGTAATTACACCAGTTATTTTTCCGTTGCAGAAGTGAACGCACGGGCGATCAATTAATCTTGGTAGTTAGATCAGATTGAGCGAATGTTCGCCAATCTTAAACCTAAGGGTCAGGAGTTATGGTGGTGTCTGAGAACTGAATGAGTCGGGATTGAAAACCACTGGTCTTGTGATTGCCAATACTCTGGTGATCTTAGGGGGATTCGAAATCTAAGCTTGTCTGTCATCTTGTCAAGTCAGTCAACCTTTCAATTTGCTTTCTGTTTTCATTCCAATTTTCCTACTCCATAGATTAGAAGTCATGGAACTCACACCACGCACAACTTGTTTAAACTTGAGTAATTTGCCAATTCACTTGAGTAGACGACTAGTCGAGACCTGTGGAATACGATCTACCTCGCTTCTAGCTTGGTAGTTATTTGACGCACGCATAAAAAACGTGTCACCACCATTCCAGGAGCCAGCACCATGGCCAGCCCCAGAGCCGCCCCCTGCCCAGCTCCGACGCCAAGGCTTGGGCCAACCCCGGCCCGCATTGGAACGCCAGATTACAAGTTGGTATCCAATGGGAGGCTATTTCCCACAAGATTTTGAGGGCTGCCCCGATCGAGAGGGCAGAATACATGGAGCCGAGTGAAGGAGAAGGTGCCCAGCCCAAAGGAGAGGAAGGAATTGACTAGAGGATTGAGGAAACATTCTCACACATGTCCTCCCCAAGCCTAGACATCCTTGCAGGCAGCCCCTCCGAGGAGGAAAGCATGGACACCGACGATCAGAGCTCAGAAGGACCTGAACCTTGGTCCTTCACCGGGTCTAGTGATTCCCCAAGTCCAGGAGACTTTGCTGAGTCTCCCCCAAACATGGCCACACAGGTAACCGAGATTTGGAGAGGCTTGCTGGGTGCACAACGAGAGCCAACAATGGATTCGAGGACGAATCCAAAATAAGAAGAGGGTGATGATGTGATCCTCCACAACTGCCCAAGTACCAACCTTTACTCCTACACCCCACCAGGGTCAGCTACTAAGGGCAGAACCCTAGGGCCATACAAGAAGCGCCTAGGGCCAAGAAAAGCTCACAACCGAGCTCTCCAATGATTCATGAGGCCTAAGTATGTGACTAATTTCAGGCACATGCCACCCCCAACAGCTAAGCCTACATGAAGGTCAGCCCATGCCAGACCATGATACTGGCCAAAGCCCCAAGTCCAGGCCCCCAGCCAAGCCTAGGGCCGAACTGAGAGCCGAGCCTAGGGCCAAGGCTAGGGCCATCCATAGGCCCTAGATCGAATGGCACGAGCCATCAGGCCAAGGACAAGCCAAGGGATCCCCTTAAGGCATTTCTGGGGGAGCACCGGAGGAAGAGGGAGGAAAGCTTGGCCAAACAGACCAAAGGCCCGGAGCCAAGCCCTACCACGGGCCCCGAACGAGCCCTAGCATTAGGGCTAGGCCCCCAGATGGATCCCCCGAGCTCCAAGCTTGCATCCACGTTTGAAGACCCTCTTGAAGCCTTCCTGAAGGACTACTCGAGGCAAAAGTTCGAAGGCTTGGCCAGATTTACCAAAGGCTGAGAGACCAGCCTGCCCCAAGCGTCGGGCCGAAGTGTGGGCATCCAGCTGGAGCGATCTGGGCCGAGCCAACATTTGGCTCAGGCCTTTTGGGAAATTCCAAGTGCCACAGATACCTTGAAGTCCTAGGAGCCACCTCCAACAAATGGAGCTGCATTCGGAGGAGATTTGAGGGAGAAACCATATGAAGATCCGCCCATAATCCGAGCCCCGAGCCAGACCAAGGACCGAGCCTCTGGGCCCTAATAGGCTCTGGACCGATCCTCGTGAGCCCTAGAGGCAATGACCACTCCTGGGATCCTCTGGAGGCATTCCTGGAGTATAGGCAGCGGAGGACAGAGGAATACTTGGCCAGAAGAGGCTGGTGCACGAAGACAGGCCCCGGTACGAGCATTGGGCCGGGCCAAATGCCACGAGCCCTGGACCGGCACCAGCCCTTGAAGACCCTCTGAGGACATTCCTAAAGACTTGGCTGAAGCAAAATGCAGAAGGCCTGGCCAGAAATGGAGAAGGCCGAGTCCAGAGCCTGCTCTGGGCGCCGAGCCAGGCGCCAGGCGCCACAGAGGAGCGCTTTGAGCTGAGTCACCAAATGGCTCGGGCCTTTTGGGAAATTCCAACGGCCCTGGATAGCTTGAAGCACCAGGAACACTCTCCATCAAACGGAATTGCATTTAGAGGAGAAATGAAGAAGGAGCCACATAGGGAAGTGCTCATACACGATCCGGGTCCGTACATGCAATCCCACCAAGCTAAGGACTCCCATCCGGGCCAGGAATCCATGCTGCCACGTCCAGAAGATCGCGAGCCTAAGTCATTCTAGGACTAGAACATGAGGGGAGTGCCTAATCCTGGTCAGAATCCCTGCCCAGCCAGCCCAAGACTTGCCCGACCGCCACGAATGCTGCCCAAATTAGGGCTTGCCCGGATTTTACCGATTTTACCTATTTAGGATTATTTCTTAAGTTCCAAGACACAATTATCCTATTTTATGTTCCCTTCCTAGTTTTTCCTTTTAAGTTAGATTATTGTTTTGCCCGGATTATTTTTAATGTCTTTCTTAAGTTGGATCTCCAACTTGTTTGAGACTTTTCAAATCATTAAAAGTTCTCTTCCTGTCCACAAGATCATTATCTCCATATACTATAGTACCATAATAACTCTGAGGTAGGTCCATCCGGAAGTGAATATACCTACTTGAGCAATTTATCACAGTAAGAGGCACATCATCTTTCCAAATCAACCATATCTTTCCTTAATCACCTTCAAAAGCAAAAGCCCCCGACCAACTAGGGAATCTTTCCTTGAAGAGATCAATCGTTCTATCTACTTTAACTATAGGCTCAATGACTGCAATAACATCAATTTTATACTGTCTAACAAAACTTAAAACAGCCTTATACTTACTGGCTTTATTAAATCCTCTCGTATTCCAGATCCAATATTTCATCTAATTGAGTTCTTGTATCGAGTTTTGACACCAGATAGCTGATACTTTTTCTTCACATGCTTAGAGTGCTGCATAAAATCTCCCAAAGTTGCTTTCCTCGCAGTATGGTTCAACTCATGCTCCTCTTCTGAAGACCATTTACTTATCCCACCTCCTCTCGACTGTAATTCCTCCGGCAAGACGCTCAGTTGGCTAACCAACTGTTGCCTTGGTATCCCCTTTGCTTTCGTAGAAACCTTAGGTCAATTGCTAGAGCCTTCCTCAGTCTTGTGGGAAACAAAATCTTCAGCTGGTGAACCTGTCCCTTCCTTCGAAGATGCAGGGTCATTGCCAGCATTTGTTCCATCCCCCTTAGTGGTAGACTGGACAGCCAGAAGATCATCCACTTTTTCTTCACTAAGTTCATCTTCTAACTTCTTTTTTGCATTTTTCTTCTTTCTCTTAGATTTCTTTCTTTTACCCCCCGTATCCTATTGTTGTTGTGCCTCAATCCCTACAGGAGTTTGAAAATCCTTATTTCCAGTAGTGCATTCCTCAACTTCGTCAATATTCATAACAACCTCCACATCAGCAACAACTTTTCCATCTTGCCCAACAATTACTTCGACACTCTTCAACTCAGTATCTGCAACAGTCCCCCCCCCCCACATTTGCTTCCACATTAACCTTGGGGACATAAACTTGTTTCTTTCCATCTCTCATATAGTCTCTTGCCTTTGCCTGGATAACCTGTACTACATGCTCTTCATCTTCATCTATAACCCGTACACTTTCAGGGCAAGGCACAACCCTATCTCTAACAATGCAAACCTTGATGTCCAGACCTTCCCTAACAAACTTCCTCAAAGGCTTACCAATAAGATCGATAACCAGCTTATACCTTCAATAGTTACAGCAGCTGGAGGGACTTTCTGAAAAGTAATCCACTCAGGGGATTGACCATCTGGAATTACAACTGGCTTGATTCCTCTTGCCCACCTTCTCATAATCATTCCAGTATTATGAACATGCCAAGAACGGCTAAGGACCCAATCACAAAGTTTCACCGAATTGAATTCAACCAGGAAAAAATTCACATCAAGGATAGAAATGATCACACCTCCCTCAAACCCCCATAAACGGTTATCCATATTAGCAAAAACACGGAACAGAGGGGATTACCTAGAAACTACACAACTACCGCCGCCTTCAAGCTTTCAACCCCTTTAGCTAGCACCTCCTTAGGCCGTCGTAGAGCTCCACCTTGTCGCGCCGATTCAGGGATCTCCACGAATTGTAGATCATCCTTAGGATCTGAAATCATATCTGCCCACGATCTCTTTTGTGGAGTAGAGGTTTCACCCTTCTCCATCATCAAGAGAACCTGCAACCTCCGATCTGACTTCACAGAGAACACAGCACCAGAGAGAAGAGAAGAAAAATCTGGGACCTCAGAGGCCTACCGGCGATCTTATCTTGGTCGGAGAGTCTCTGGGAGCGCACCCACCAGAGATAAACTCTCAACGACCAAGTAGATCCTATAAAAAACCAACTTCAGCAACCGGAGTGAGTAATGCAACAGTAACCTAGACTCCTTCAAAAGCAAATGAAGGAATTGGCAAATGGGAATCCGGGGTCTCAAAGACCTATGGGCGACCATCACACTCCGAAGGAGTCCCTCGGAAGCTCACCCACCGAGGGAAGAAGCCCCTGCCAGAGGAAATCGTCGAAGAAATGCCGACTACTCAGTTGAGAGAAAAAACTGATAGTGTACGCGCCCCACGCACCAATTCACCAACTTTTTTGTTCAGAATTATGATTTGAATCCTAATTAAATGCAAATATTTTATTTGAGATCCCACAAATCTCTCTACTAATTCTAAAATGAAGGTATGTGCCACTATAAATAGTGGAGCTACCTAACCCTATATAGACACAAAAATTGAGCAAACCGAGTTAGAGAGTGGTTTCTTAGATCTTCGGTTTTCGCACGAATTGGAGAATTTGGAGTGGCTATTTTATCTTGGAGGCGATCGGTTGATAGTCTATTGTGCACAATACGAGGTAGTGTAGCAAACATCTTAAAGAGAGCCACCTAGTCTGCGACTTAGCCAGATCGATAATTGATGTGAACCGCCTTCTCCTGGAAGGGATCAACTCAACACCCAAAACTTTTTATCAGCCCCACGAGAACCTAACTTATGAAACCGGCAGAGAACCTTGAAATCCACTAGGTAACGACCTAGGAACCCCAAGTATTCAGTCGAATTTGGTGCCACAAACAAAGGATGAGTGCCTTTGATGATAAACCAAGACCTTAAGCTAAGCAACAACGAGCAAAGATTTGAAGGAAAAAGAACAAAGTCTGGAATTTTCTTTAATGTAAAACTGTCTTTCAACCGTGGCCAAGGCCAATATTTATAGTACAATGAGTGGCCAAGGCCGTTTCCAACTCTAATTAGAATAATAAATCTATACTAAAAAACTAGACCGAGAAAACTATTAAAAATAATCAATTGATCCGAAGGTGAAATTCCTAAACCGGCAAATATTCAGGAAAACCCTAATCCAGACGGATTAGGGCTGACCGACAATCCTTGTCCGAATGGGATTGGGAAAACCCCGGGCTCGGGCAAGAATTGTTCTGCGACTCGGATATGTGGCCCGGACGCGCGTGGTGGCAGTTTCGTAAATTTGCTGGCTCCGGGTGGCCAGTCGTCGGCATCAGTGGCCACGGGCCCGGTACTAGGGTTTCAGTGATGCTGGGGCATCCTGACCTTCTGGTTGATATTTCCTCGGACAAGGGAGGTTTTCCCCAAGTCTTTAGACCTCCTGAGTCTCCTGGAATCATCTTGTCCGACAGATTCTGAGTGCGGAGCATGATTGTTCGGTACTGGGGTTGGCTGTCCGCATCCTCCGGGGCTGTGGCAGTGTCCTTCGGGCATTTGTCCTCCATGTTGGATTTCTATCGGGCATTGATGTGACGTTATTTAGTGCATTTTAAGCGGTTGATTAGCCTAAGGATTTCCCATGTTTGATCTCATTTTGCTATGATTTATATGCTTTTATTGAAGTTTTATGCAAAGTGCTATCTTGTTGTCCGGTTGCCACTTGGAGGCCAATTCTATGTCCATTAGAATTGTTTACTTTGCATTTTTCAGGTCTTGGCATTGAAGTACTGGTGACAAGGAGCACGTAGGATCAAACGGGAGGTCAATCGGAGCTAGGACGGAGGAGATATGATCGTTGCAAAATCGAAGAAAATACAACTTTCAGCTGAAGAATTTTCGGCCGAGAACTCTAAGTTTTCGGTCGAAAACTTCGAACAGGAGATTACAGACGGCAGACATTTAATTTTTGAAGAAATTTTCGGCGAAAACTTCCCAGAGTTTTCGCCGAAAATCTGTGAAGGAAAGTCCAGCCGGTTTTTCAAAGACATTTTCGGCGAAAATGTTACACAATTTTCGCCAAAAATTATGGGCATTTTCCAGCGACTATATAAAGGAGAAGCGGCGAAAATTAAAGGGGAGGTCATCAATTCAGAATTTCAGATTTCCTTCCTTCGTCAAAAACCCTTCCTCTCAACTTCAAAAACACTTTCTCCTCATCAATCAATCCACAACCCTAGAGCAAGGTGCAAATCAAAGTAGAGGAGCTTGGATTGAAGCCCACAACCTTGGGGAGAGCAGCTTGCAAGAAGAGGATTGCCATGGAGCTCTTGGTGACCATCTCTCCTTCTTTCTCTTTTGTACCCTTGGCCATGTGTTGCAGATTTCCTAGGTTTCCTTGGATTGATAGATAGTTATGCTAGGATAGAGGTTGATTGTACAAATTTGCCATGATTAATATTGGATTGTAAGAAGATGGTCTCTAGACTTGTTGTTAATTCCATTGATGGCTATGGCTTGATTGGTCTATTATTTGTGATGTAATGCATGAGAGTGCTTAGATTACATGGATTGTAGGTCTAGGGATTGAAGAGAGTGTGTTCTAAGAGATTAGATCATCTCAATTCAACCATGGTTGCATGATTTCTCACTTGTGCATTTTATCGAACACTTGGTGTGCATTAGGTTTTTCATTCAATTGAACTTTGATTAGTCTTTTGATGATTCTCTTAGTGTTAGGACATTGACATGAGAGTGTGGTGTCTAGCCTAGTGGTCATAGAGTCATAGGAGAGGGTTTTGTAGCTTGGCATTTCATCAAACACCTTTAATGCATCCTTAGTCACTTAGCTTGAGAGCGAGAGCCTAGGTTGAGTGGTTCTAGGATAGGGATTTAGTGCGACGAGAGTGCATTGAGTCTATAGAAGGGATATGCATGGTCAGTCGATTGCATCTTCGATCATGTTTGGCTTGTTTGTGCATTTGTTCCTCTTGAGCATGATGAACCTATCTTTCCAAGTGAACCTCCTTTACCTTTGATTTGCACCATTTTGTTTTGCTTTCTTGCTTAGTTTCCTTTATGTTTTTATTTCATTTTCAAACTAAAACCAATTTCAAAAGAATAGACCGTCCATGAACCGTGTGAGTATTAGCTATTGAGAGAGCCCTCGTGGAATACGACCTTGAGTGTTGTGAGTTAAATCTCGCGCATCAAGTTTTTGGCGCCGTTGCCGGGGACTTTCTCAATCCTTTGAAAGCATTTAGTAGTGGACCGTTCTATTCAATTCCTTCCATTTTAGTTTTGCTTCTTTGTTATTTCTTTTTGTGGTGTTGTTATCCCGCATTGTTGTACTACTTGGTTGTGTTTGTTGTGCGTGTTTGTAGGCCCTTTCTCCACCTATCTAATTCATGGGAGCAAGGTTGCAAGTAAGATGAACTCGTGGAATGAAGGTAATGGTTATGGTACCTATCAAGGGTGGAATCCATCTCCTAACCCATACTATGGTCATCCTACGTCATCCAACTACTACCAAGGTCCTTGTGAGGAAGATAGCCAATGGTGGGGTCAAGAACAACAAGCTTCAACACCCATGTGGAATGAGCAATGTGCCTATCCATTTCCACCCTACCATCAAGTCTTGCCGGAGTATTATCAAGAAGATTTCACAAGTCATGAAAACCATTCTCCACCGCCTTCCATGCTAGAGGAGCTCTTTAAGATGGTTAAATAAAGCGAGCGTCCTCAAGAGGATTTCACAAACTATGAGCAACCCTCTCAACCTCCTTCTATGCTAGAGGAGCTCTTGAAAATGGTGAAGGAAAGTGAGCGTCCTCGAGGGGAGTTTGTAAGCTATGAGGAACCTCCTCCATCTCTTCCCACGCTTGAGGAAGCTTTGAAGATTGCGGAAGACAATGCGAACCAACTTAATCGTTTAGCTCAAGGCGTGACGCTCATCAAGGAAGCTCTAGAGTATGAACAACACTCTCCACCTCCCCCCCCCACAATTGAGGAGATGTTGCAAATTGCTGAAGATAATGCGGCTCGGTTGGATCGTTTAACTCAAAGTGTGAAGCTCATCTCCGACACCCTTGAACCGGAAGTGCTAGTCATGGAAGAAGAAGAAAGAGAGTCTCCCCAAGAGGAATTCGTGAGTCATGAGAAACCTCTTCCATCTCCTTTCATGCTAGAGATCTTGCAAATTGCGGAGGATAATGCAAACCAAGTTAACCGTTTATCCCAAAGCATAGAGCTCGTCACAATGATTCTTGAGAATGAACGACATCCCAATCTTTTGGAGCATGTTTATGATGATGAAGATTACACTTGTGAATCCGAGGAGCTTGACACGGAAGAAGAATTGGTAGTGGAGGAGATTGAGGAACATGTTCTACCCGAGGACACACCAAGTAACGATGATGTGAGGATAGAAGAATCGAGGAGATTTGAGGATGATTACCCTTTAGAGGAGGTGAGAGATGAATTGGAGACGCTTCAAGAAGAGGTGGCACCGAGAGTAGAGCACGAAAGTGAACAACACCACCCTATTGTGGCCCCACCAAAGATTGTTAGTGCTCTTCAATCTTCTTGCTTGATCATGAAGTATTTGTGCCAAGAACCCAAGGAGACATGCACCTCTACCCCTCCTAAGGTGGTAATGGAAGTGGAGCCACCTCTACTTGAACCGGAAGACTCCTTGAGTGGTATCACCAACATGGAGGCAATGGAGCTCGATGGCACCCCCCTTCCATACATTCTTCCTCAAACTCCTAAACACAATGGTAGAAGGCCATGGCAAGGTAACAATTGGAACTCAAGCTTAGCTCATTGGTCATTCTACCATTTGCTTCTGTTGCTACTTGGAGCTCAAACTTCATCATGGAAGAAGCTACTTGATTTGAAGGAGGTACTAAGTTGGGCACCCTAACACATGTATCGTCGAGCTTAAGACGGTAACCAAGCGCTTCTTGGGAGGCACCCCATGTTATCTTTACTTTTATTGCTCTTGTTTGTTTTTTTTTTCATTTTTGTGTTGTTTTAGCTTTTCGAATAAGGTTGGCAAGCATTTGGGATCACTCTTCACCAAGGATCATCATGGAACTCTTTCACCGCTATTACCTCCTATGCTCCTCTCTACCAACGCGGTAACTTCGTTCCACATTACCCTCTCTCTCTTGATCATTGAGGACAATGCTCATGTTAGTCGTAGGGGAGTTTGAGGTTTGGTGTGATTATTTGTGGTAGAGATGCAAGGCTATGCTTTGATGAGTTTCATGATCTTAATTGAATGTCAATTTCCTCTATTGTAGAATCATTCGGTTCTTGACTTTTGGTGTTTAATTGACTTCAAGCTTTCATAATGACGTTTAAACTATTCCACTTAGAACCTATAACCAGCATGTTAGCGCTAATGTCAAATGAGTCTAGGCCAGAACAGAGATTTTTTATCACTCTTGTATGTTGGTTGATGGGTTTGATACGTGTTTTTGTACCGCTTGATAACACCGATCTAAGATGATGAAGGCAATCCGAAATTTTCACCCCTTTTCCATGTTTTTCTTCAACTTTTTGAACTTTTTGATCCCTCGTGATTGTGGCTTGAGATTAGACGAAATCCAATTCGAAATCTTGTGTTGAAGTTGTAAAGAGCTAGGGATCAAGTGGCTATTTTGTGAAAAAGAAGGAAAAAAAAGAAAAAAATGCTAAAAGAAAAGAAAAGCTAGGCAAGCTCGGCACCTAAGTGAAGTATTGGGTTGAGCACTAGCAAAGGCAAAAGCTGTGAGCTAGGCAGGTTCAACACCTAAGTGAAGTGTTGAATCGAGCACTAGTATGCAGTAGGAAAAAAAAGAAAAAAAATGAAAAAAAAGAGTTCTTGAATATGGCCCTTGATCCTAGCCAGAGTTTGTAAAGTGCGGATCTAGAAGCGGATGAAGTCGAGTCGATAGCCACATCACCTAATCCGTTCCATTTCCCGAGTTCAAGTCCTTTAATTAGAGTTGGTGTTGTCGTGGTCGATTTTTGTTGTGTCCCAATCAACCACTACTTGAAGTGTGCAGAAGATAGTGAGGTTTAGACTTATTTGGTTGATGATCTTGCATGTGTAGGTTAAGTTTGTTCGTGGAACAGTTTACGCCAAATTGTTATCGTTTGAATCTCAATGTGACCGATCTTGTCATTTGTGAACTTGGATGTTTTCTAATTCATTTGCTTGAGGACAAGCAAAGCTTAGTCGTAGGGGAATTTGATGTGACGTTATTTAGTGCATTTTAAGCCGTTGATTAGCCTAAGGATTTCCCATGTTTGATCTCATTTTGCTATGATTTATATGCTTTTATTGAAGTTTTATGCAAAGTGCTATCTTGTTGTCTGGTTGCCACTTTGAGGCCAATTCTATGTCCATTAGAATTGTTTACTTTGCATTTTCAGGTCTTGGCATTGAAGTACTGGTGACAAGGAGCACGTAGGATCAAACGGGAGGTCAATCGGAGCTAGGACGGAGGAGATATGATCGTTGCAAAATCGAAGAAAATACAACTTTCAGCTGAAGAATTTTCGGCCGAGAACTCTAAATTTTCGGTCGAAAACTTCGACAGGAGATTACAGACGGCAGACATTTGATTTTTGAAGAAATTTTCGGCAAAAACTTCCCAGAGTTTTCGCCGAAAATCTGTGAAGGAAAGTCCAGCCGGTTTTTCAAAGACATTTTCGGCGAAAATGTTACACAATTTTCGCCAAAAATTATGGGCATTTTCCATCAACTATATAAAGGAGAAGCGGCGAAAATTAAAGGGGAGGTCATTAATTCATAATTTCAGATTTCCTTTCCTTCGTCAAAAACCCTTCCTCTCAACTTCAAAAACACTTTCTCCTCATCAATCAATCCACAACCCTAGAGCACGGTGCAAATCAAAGTAGAGGAGCTTGGATTGAAGCCCACAACCTTGGGGAGAGCAGCTTGCATGAAGAGGATTGCCATGGAGCTCTTGGTGACCATCTCTCCTTCTTTCTCTTTTGTACCCTTGGCCATGTGTGGCTGATTTCCTAGGTTTCCTTGGATTGATAGATAGTTATGCTAGGATAGAGGTTGATTGTACAAATTTTCCATGATTAATCTTGGATTGTAAGAAGATGGTCTCTAGACTTGTTGTTAATTCCATTGATGGCTATGGCTTAATTGGTTTATTATTTGTGATGTAATGCATGAGAGTGCTTAGATTACATGGATTGTAGGTCTAGGGATTGAAGAGAGTGTGTTCTAAGAGATTAGATCATCTCAATTCAACCATGGTTGCATGATTTCTCACTTGTGCATTTTATCGAACACTTGGTGTGCATTAGGTTTTTCATTCAATTGAACTTTGATGAGTCTTTTGATGATTCTCTTAGTGTTAGGACATTGACATGATAGTGTGGTGTCTAGCCTAGTGGTCATAGAGTCATAGGAGAGGGTTTTGTAGCTTGGCATTATATCAAACACCTTTAATGCATCCTTAGTCACTTAGCTTGAGAGCGAGAGTGCATTGAGTCTATAGAAGGGATTTGCGTGGTCATTTGATTGCATCTTCGATCATGTTTGGCTTGTTTGTGCATTTGTTCCTCTTGAGCATGATGAACCTATCTTTCCAAGTGAACCTCCTTTACCTTTGATTTGCACCGTTTTGTTTTGCTTTCTTGCTTAGTTTCCTTGATGTTTTTATTTCATTTTCAAACTAAAACCAGTTTCAAAAGAATAGACCGTCTATGAACCGTGTGAGTATTAGCTATTGAGAGAGCCCTCGTGGAATACTACCTTGAGTGTTGTGAGTTAAATCTCGCGCATCAGGCATCAAGGGTCAGCACCGTGCATCCTTCTCTGATGAACCTGATGTGAACCGCTGCAACCGTGGGCAGACGACCCTTGAACACCGCAAGTTGGAGATCGTGCAACGAGGTTAAACCTTCGGGAACCGGGGCGGATGAGTACTTTGACCCGTCAGCTATATATCAGCTGGGAACCAGAAGTGTCCGGTCGAAGACGCCACTTCAGAAGATGGATGCTTCTGACGATAAGTCGATCCATAAGCGATGCAACAACGAGCAAAGGCTTGAAGGGAAGAGAACATATGTTCAAACAGGGGTTTTTTTGATTTCAAAAGTTGTGTTCAAGATGAGGCCGGCGGCCTCTATATATAGGGAGGGAACAAGCTCTCCTCCCTAAAGTCTAATTCCTAAATAAGAATAGAATAAAGAGTCCTATTCCTAATTAGAATCCTAAAACCCCTAAACAATCCGACTAAAAAGGAATAAAACATAAAATAATAGTGGAAGTCTTTAATGTCGAATAAAAGACCGAATTAGGGCAAAAACCCTAATCCGGCGGCGGGCGGCGGTTCTTGGGCCAGTTGGTCTTCGGTGGCGTGGGCTGGTTCTTTGGTGGCGGCCCAACGGCCTTTGTTTGCTCGGGCTTCGGCTGGCTTCGGTGGCGGCCCGACGGGCTTTGCTTGGTATCTTCTTCATGCCCCTCTTTACTCCAGGACTCTATGTAGGCGTTTAGCTTTTCTCGGAAGGCCTTAGTCTGACTTCATGTGAACGGGGGCTCAGGACGGTCCAGGGTCAGTTGGCCTCATCATCCCCTCTTCTTGTGGAGGATTCGTCCTCGAATCATGTCCTACATGCTCATCATTGTAATAAGGGGTTAGATCAGCCACATTAAAGGTTGCACTTACCCCGTAAGAGTTTGGGAGGTCAAGGACGTAGGCGTTGTTGTTAATCCTTCGGAGGACTGTGTAGGGCCCGTCCCCCCTAGGTAGTAGTTTGGACTTCCGCTGCTCTAGAAACCTATCTTTCCTGAAGTGTATCCACACCTGGTCTCCGGCTTCGAAAATTTTCTCCTTTCTTCCTCGGTTGGCATTGCGGAGGTACTGAGCAGTCCTTCTCTCGATATTTGCCTTGGCCTTCTCGTGGAGCTGCTTGACATAAACTGCCTTCTCTTGTCCACCTGCATCTAGAAACTCATGGATGGGAAGTGGGGATAAGTCTAGCGGGGTCAGTGGATTAAAACCATAAACAAGTTCAAACGGGGAGTATTGAGTAGCTGAATGTACAGCCCGGTTATAAACAAACTCTACGTGTGGTAGACATTCCTCCCATGTCCGGATGTTACTCTTAATGACTGCTCTCAGCATTTGGGCTAAGGATCGGTTTACAACTTCAGTCTGTCCATCAGTTTGGGTGGCATGTGGTGGAGAACATTAGTCGTGTGCCAAGCTTTGCCCATAAGGTTTTCCAGAAGTAGCTCAAAAACTTTGAATCCCTGTCGGAGACTATCGTCTTTGGAACGCCATGCATTCTAACTACTTCTTTAAAGAATAGGTCAGCAACTTGAGAGGCGTCATCAGTTTTATGGCAAGCAATGAAATGAGCCATCTTGGAGAACCTGTCAACAACCACAAATATGGAGTCTTTCCCCTTTCGTGTCCTAGGTAGTCCTAGGACAAAGTCCATGGACAAGTCTACCCAAGGATGCTCGGGAATGGGCCAGGGGGTATACAATCCTTGGGGCCGAAGTTTAGATTTAGCCCTCTGGCACTTGGAGCATTGAGATATGATCTTCTCGGTATCGTGTCTCATTTTGGGCTAATAAAAGTGCTCTTTGAGGGTGGCTACGGTTTTAGCTACACCAAAGTGTCCCATGAGTCCTCCGCTGTGGGCTTCTAGGGTTAGGACAGTCCTGCAAGAATGGTTAGGGAGACACAGTTTCGATCCTTTAAATAAGTATCCGTCCTGCTGGTAGAACTTACCAAATCCTCCTTGTTGGCAAGCTTCAAAGATACTCTTAAAATCAGGGTCAGTGGCATAAAGATCCTTGATGTATTCAAAACCAATAAACTTGGTGGAAAGGACTGAGATTAAGGTGTACCTTTGAGAAAGGGCATCGGCCACGATGTTTTCCTTACCTTGCTTGTATTGAATGATGTATGGAAACGTTTCTATGAACTCGACCCACCTAGCGTGCCGTTTATTGAGTTTGTGCTGAGCCTTGAGGTACTTGAGTGATTCATGGTCGGTGTGGATGATGAATTCTTTAGGCCATAGGTAGTGTTGCCAGGTCTTCAGGGCTCTTACCAGGGCGTACAACTCTTTGTCATAGGTCGGGTAGTTGAGAGTGGCACCACTGAGCTTTTCACTGAAGTAGGCGATGGGCCTCTTTTCTTGCATGAGGACAGCTCCTATTCCTACTCTGGATGCATCACACTCGATTTCAAAGGGTTTGGTGAAGTCGGGCAGCATGAGCAAATGAGCCTCGGTAAGTCTTCTTTTGAGGGCTTCAAAGGCTTCTTGTTGCGGGGTTTCCCACTGGAATGGAACGTCCTTTTTTAGTACGGCTGTGAGAGGGGCAGCAACGGTGCTGAAGTCCCTTACAAATCTTTGATAAAAACTCGCCAATCCATGGAAGCTTCTAACGTCAGTGATGGTTTGAGGTGTGGGCCAAGATTTGATGGCTTCGGTTTTATCTTCATCAACCCTTATTCCTGCAGAGCTAACAACAAAGCCAAGAAAAACGAGGTGATCAGTGCAAAAGGTGCACTTGCTCATGTTGGCATAGAGGTGCTCCTTTCGCAGGGTTTCTAAGACAACTTTGAGATGTTCTAAGTGATCTTCTAGTTTTTTAGAGTAAATAAGGATATCATCAAAGTAGACCACTACGAATTTTCCTATGTAAGCTCTAAGGACTTGATTCATTAATCTCATGAAGGTACTAGGTGCATTGGTTAACCCGAAGGGCATAACCATCCACTCATACAGTCCTAGCTTAGTTTTGAAAGCTGTTTTCCACTCATCACCTTCTTTCATTCGGATTTGGTGGTAGCCAGATTTAAGATCAATTTTGGAGAAGATGGTAGCACCATGTAGTTCATCTAGCATGTCATCTAACCTAGGGATAGGATGGCGATACTTAACTGTTATGTTGATGATGGCTCGGCAGTCAACACACATCCTCCATGTGCCTTCCTTTTTGGGAACTAGGATGACAGGGACAGCACAAGGACTCATGCTTTCTCGGACATACCCTTTGTTCATCAACTCCTCCACTTGCACTTGGATTTCTTTGGTCTCTTTTGGATTGGTACGATAGGCTGGCTTGTTTGGTAAGGCAGCTCTAGGTACTAAGTCTATCTGGTGCTCGATGCCTCTTAGTGGTGGTAGTCCACTAGGGATTTCTTCGGGGAAGACATCTTTGAATTCCTGTAGAAGAGAAGTAACAACACTAGGTAGAGAAGTATTAGGGTTAGAAATCAAACACTCCTTGTAGCGGACGATCACAAGGGGCTTCCTGGAGACTAGGGATTGTTTGATCTCACTCGGGGTGGCTAGCAGGTTTTCTCTTCTATCAATCTCACTTTTTTTAGCTCTGGGACCCTTAGGGTCTGGTATTTCTGTTTTTACACTCAGGGGGTCATTCGTTTGTTCTCTCTTCTCTCGGTTCTTAAGCTCTCTCTCTTTCTTTTCTTTGAGGGTTCTTCGATCTATCTGGTCTTGGAGAATCTCAGTGGGTGACATTGGCCTGAGGGTGTACTTGATATCCTCATGAATGAGGTTGTACTTGTTGGTTCTTCCGTCATGGGTGGAGTACCTGTCGAATTGCCAAGGTCTTCCTAACAAGATGTGGGCAGCTTCCATAGGAACCACATCACATAAAATATTATCTTTGTACCTTCCAATATAGAAGGGAACATGAGCTTGTCGGGTGACCCTCAATTCCCCACAGTTACTAAGCCAATGAAGTTTGTAGGGTTTAGGGTGTTTCTGGGTTGGGAGACCAAGTCCCTCAACCAACTCGTGACTTACAGCATTAGTACAGCTTCCTCCATCAATTACCATACTACAAATTTTGTTTTGAATTACGCACCTTGTATGAAAGAGGTTGTCTCGTTGTTCCCCTCCTTCCTCCACAACTTGTGCGTTGAGGATTCGTCGGGATACAGCAGAGAGTCGTCGGGCCGACTTTGGGGGTCGGGGGGCACTAGGGTTGTCTACAGGGTGGGGCCAAGGCCTAAGTCTTCCAGGGCTCGGGGCTTGAGCGGCGGTCCGGGTCATGGATCGGGTGAGAACTCCGGTCCGAGAAGGTACTCGAGGCGCTCCGGGGTCAGGGGCCGTCGGGTTAGGGGTGGATTGGGCGGCGCCGGGGTCATGTAGCTCGTCGGGTGCGTCGGGGTTAGGTGGTGTTGGAGCGGAGTCGGTGTAGGCCAAGATGGCGTCGGGGGCGGTCGGTTCGTCGGGTGGCATCGAGGTTGGGCGCTCAGGTGTCGGGGTTTGGGAGGGCGGCGTCGTGGTCGGGTGCTCGGGCGTTGGGACTGAAAGCTTGGGTGCCGGGGCTGGTCGGGCAGGGCCGGTCGGAACCGAGGCTGAGCACTGGGGCGCTAGGGCCTGGGGCAGCGCCAAGGTGGAGGCCAAGCGCTGGGGCGCTAGGGCCTGGGGCAGTGCCAAGGCTGGAGCCGAGCGCTGGGGCGCTAAGGCCTGGGGCAGCGCCGAGGCTGGGGCCGAGCGCTGGGGCGATAAGGCCAGGGGTAGCGCCGAGGCTGGAACCGAGTGTTGGGGCGTCGGGGCCGGTCGGGCAGTGCTGGTCGAGGCCGGGGCCGGGCGCCGGGTTGTGCCGGCTTCTCTTACCAGTTGAGCCATGGTGGCTTGTATCTGTTGTAAGACTTGGGAAGCTTCTTTCATTGTCGCCTCTATCTCGACAAGTCTTTGATCTGCCATGGTTAGTTGGAACAAGTATCTGGCCTCACAAATCTCTCAAAAAATTTTCCTCACTCACTCTTGATTTTTCCTCTCGTGTTTAAAATATAATAGATGCACTCAATTAAATTAGATCATAAACACTTTAGCTTCAAGCAGTTGCAAGTTTCTTCAAAGCTTCGAGGGTAGACTTACCAGTATGTAGGTGTCAGGACTTTAGCTTCTAGGGTATTCTGGCAGCTAGGGCTTGGTGAACTCTCCGTCTTGTCCTCGGGCTTCCTTCCGTAGCAAGCGATCTCGGTGTTGGGGTCGGGCAACGAAAGCCTATCTTCTATCCCCTCTTCTTAGGATTGTTCTTACTATCTCGGCAAGGGTGGCCTCTCTTTAGTTGGGTCTTTATATTTTCTTTTGACCTCTTTTCTTTTCTTTTCTTTTTCTTGATCTCGACTTAGGGTTTTGTCGATGGTATGATGGCCACCGGTTTTTCTTTGCCTTACACTTGAAAAGAACTGAATACAGAAATTGAAACAATAGGAATTTTTCGAAACTATTTCTATGAAAGCGATAAAGATATGAATCCAGGTAAACCTGGAGACTGGGATAGATTGTGGTCCGTGAGCTGAACCGTGCTCTGATACCAACTGATGTGAACCGCTGCAACCGTGGGCAGACGACCCTTGAATACCGCAAGTTGGAGATCGTGCAACGAGGTTAAACCTTCAGGAACCGGGGCGGATGAGTACTTTGACCCGTCAGCTATATATCAGCTGGGAACCAGAAGTGTCCGGTCGAAGACGCCACTTCAGAAGATGGATGCTTCTGACGATAAGTCGATCCTTAAGCGATGCAACAACGAGCAGAGGCTTGAAGGGAAGAGAACATATGTTCAAACAGGGGTTTTTTTATTTCAAAAGTTGTGTTCAAGATGAGGCCGGCGGCCTCTATATATAGGGAGGGAACAAGCTCTCCTCCCTAAAGTCTAATTCCTAAATAAGAATAGAATAAAGAGTCCTATTCCTAATTAGAATCCTAAAACCCCTAAACAATCCGACTAAAAAGGAATAAAACATAAAATAATAGTGGAAGTCTTTAATGTCGAATAAAAGACCGAATTAGGGCAAAAACCCTAATCCGGCGGCGGGCGGCGGTTCTTGGGCCGGTTGGTCTTCGGTGGCGTGGGCCGGTTCTTTGGTGGCGGCCCGGCGGCCTTTGTTTGCTCGGGCTTCGGCTGGCTTCGGTGGCGGCCCGGCGGGCTTTGCTTGGTCGGGCTTTGGCTGGTCTTGTCCTTGGTCCGAAGTTTGAATATTCTTGCCCGGGCCTTCTTGAATCTCCAAAAGGGTGTAGCCTTTCTTTATGAATCGATCAGTATCTTCTTCATGCCCCTCTTTACTCCAGGACTCTATGTAGGCGTTTAGCTTTTCTCGGAAGGCCTTAGTCTGACTTCTTGTGAACGGGGGCTCAGGACGGGTCCAGGGTCGGTTAGCCTCATCAGAACCTCTGGTCCAGCTCCTCATGCTTGGCTCGACTCCAATTGCCAATGAATGTTGTGACCCGTGTCTTGGAAGCTTTGACTTGGCTTCGGGTCAGGGGCAGATCTGGTCGGGTCCAAGGCACCGGGGGTTCATCAGTAATCTTGTTCCTCTTCTTGTTCGGTTTCTAACACTACTCAAGTGAATCTGACAATTTTAGAACTCTTAAAACCTATAAAAATAAGGCCAAAAAGAAATTTGTAGCCAAACCTTTCCGGGAAATGTCAAACATATCCAAAACTACTTGTAACCCCCAAAAATGGCAATGTTTAATTTTTCGTTACGTTTTCTGTCTAAGTTAATAAAAATTTAACCCCAAAGTGATGTGTCAACCTTTTTGCCACATTATTTATTTATTTTTATTTAAAATTTTCTTTCCATTTCTCTTCTTCTTCCCTGCCCAAACTTCCCCTCTCTTCTCCAACTCTTTCTCCCCCTCTCCTTCGTCCATCTCTTCCGCCGACCAACACCACCGACCCTTTCTTCCTACCACCTCCAACCCTAAATCCCATATCCTCTCACCCTCACCCTCCCCAACAGCACTAAACCCCCAAAGCCCCCCTATTCTAACTCTCTACACCACAACCCCACCTCGACTTCACCTGTCGATACACCTTTCCCCTCCCCTCAAACCCAGAATCGGTGATCCAAAATAGAGCGCATAGGTGTTGGCCGATTTCAGATGTGGAAGAAAGGGATGGCGAAGGTGTGGGTTTGATTTTTAAAATCCACCTTTTCTCCTCATATCTGCCGCGTGGAAGAAGGTGAAAACTAGAAGCAACAAGACCAGTGCCTCTTTCGATGCAAATCAGAAGCGAAAGAACAAAAACACAAGGAACGCCAATATAAAGGTATTTAATAATATTACACTCATTTCAGAAGTTGTAATTACTATAAGTACTACATCTGTGTGGCTCAAGACTCATCGGCAGGAGGGCGGTTTCCAGAAACGACATGGGATGAGGTTGAGAGGTGAAGAAATGATTGGAGAAAAGATAGAGATTGCAGAGAATGAAATTCTAGGGTTCTTAGTGTTTTGGAAACTCCCATTCTATAAGGTTGCATGAGTGATAAGAGTTGGGTGAGTTGGTTGGAGTAAAATCATTCACTTAGGTGGTATGGGTGATTAAGATGGGTTGGTGAGTTGGACTCAATTCAAGTACGGATGGATGGATGTTTGAAAAGGGTGAAGTGATTTAACTAGTTACAAAATAATTGTATTTAATATGTATTTGATGATATTATGATGATCAAAATTTAATTTGGCGTAGATAAAAATTAATTTGAACATAAAAATAAAGATTTATGATTATTTATTTATATGAAAAATGTTGAGTGACCTTTTAGTTATTTTAATTACTATTTATTTAAATTATAAAAATAATTTATGTATGGGTGGCTCAGATTAGATCTTCCAAAATAAACGAATGAGATTCTCCTTGATTGGTTCAAACAGAGGGGAGCATCTGGTGCTCGGGGAGCGCTGTAGTCGCCACCATATATATATATATATATGGTAAACACTCTGGTGCTCCCACTAAAAGTGGGAGTACCGGATACTCCCACTTGCGTGTATGCTATCTAGAGTGGTATTTTCATTCAACTGCACTTTTAAATCAATAAATTTAATCTTAATAAGTTTAAACTGAGCTTAGTTGGAATTTTTAGTCATCATAGTATAAGATTATACCTAATGTTCTTTAGGTTTCCTTCTATAGTGGTATTTTTTTCCCAATATGATAGATCATCAGGTCTACCAAATTAGTTTTTTCGTTCAAATCGCTCTATGTATCTTTTAACGACATGTAGATTCTTATCCTCGAAAAACAAGATTTTAAAAACATATTTATCTTTCAAAACGTCAATGAGAGTATCATGGTACTCCCACTTTTAGTGGGAGCACCGGAGTGTTCACTATATATATATATATATATATAAAACCCTAACAAAAAAACCAACCCTACAGACAATATTTTCTATTTTCAATTCTTCAGCGTTTCTTTCTCTCTTCTCTGAATCTCTCTTTCTCCAATCTCCAGCGCCATACCAATCCATATACCTAGATCTCTTCTCTTCTTCATCGTTTCTTTCATCCTTCCATTTTCTTTTATGATTTCAATTCCACAAAGCGAACACAATCCTCCATAACCTCCCTTCTCCATTGCTAATAACTTGTCGGCCGGTGGAAGATGAAGAAGAAGGCGGCAACCAATGGAGTTCCGGCAAAGACGGCATGATACAGATGAAGCAAAGGAGGAATACTAAAGGAGGTCAGTGTTAATGCCCAGTCCGGTATTAACAACACTGGCTGGCCGGTGTTGAGGAGAAGGACGATGCTCTGCTAGAAGGTGTTCCGATCTGCGATTCAGAAGAAGGGGTTGCTGCTGTTCTATCTTCGTTCTAATTTCTCGATTTTCTTTCTTTCTTTTCTGATTTTTTTTCAATTGGTGTCGTCCCTTAACTAAACCGGGGAAAACCAGCTGATCCGCGTCGACCGGGTTTACCAATTCGAACCAAAAAAATCACCTGATTTGACCACCTTATATTCATGCCCAGACCGAACCGACTTTGTGCCCGGTTCTCGGTTTTACTGGTCGGACCAACCGGTCTGGTCCGGTTCCAACAACTGATATTAAGTAATTGAGTTTTTAATTTAAATAATGACATGACATATGATGTGGCATCTAGTTGACTGGTCAAGTAGATGTCACGTTGGTTTTGTTTGCACTGTCACTAACATTGTTAAAAATTTAACGATCAGCAGAGTCAACGTGTTATTAGTGGCATATGGGTGAAATGTTTTAACAATAATGTGTGAATCGAATAGCTTTGGATATGTTTGACATTGCCTAGAAAGGGTTGGCTACAAATATATTTTTGGCCTAAAAATAATAGCATAAGAAGAAAATATTAAAAGGAAAATTAATAATTTTGAAGGTGTTACGAGGAACAACTAGATTGGTCTAGAATCTATATGACTATAGATAATTATGAAAAAACTTAATATTTATCATAAAACAGAATAAATACTATTTATTAACTTTAATAGTAAGTTATTTACAGGGAAAGAAAAACCAAAAACTTATCTACTCCTTATATTTTATGCATAAAAGAAATTCATTTTGTGTTAGTAATAGTCGAAAAAACTTGGAAAATAAAAATATCTTGAAACGCAATAAATATTTTTTAGAGGCATTATTTTGATGAAATATATAAAAAAAACTCATAAAGAAAATGGACGATGTAAATTGTGTTGGTCTATGTTGGTGGACATTAGTTTTTCGTAACTAATCATGTTTCGCTAGCTTAGTTACTTATTTATTATGCTCAACGATTTCTAAACACGCGATGCAAAATTTGGATTCTCAGACCCTTACAATGTTGTGTGTGACGTATTCGAACCATACCCTCATTTATATTTTCTAATGACCAAAATCCAATTTGTTTTTTCCTAATGATCAACTCATTTCAATTAATTATTTTTTTCAATAATTAGTTGAACTTTTATTGATCATAAGCAAGGAGCTTATAGTCAAACAACTGGTACAATAGCCCAAAACTGGTCAAACTACTAAACCCGAAACAAGAACAACAAACCAACCTATCAACTGATTATTTTCTGCAGATTCTAGTTATCAAAATTAGTTAAGTAGTTAACTTATCGAGTTAACTAGTTAACTTATCGAGTTAACTAGTTAACATCATGATTTAGATAACGAGTTAACTAGTTAACCAATCGAGTTAACTAGTTACCAAGTTGTTAACTAGTTATCTAATCGAGTTAACTAGTTAACAACTTGTTATCTAGTTAGTTAACTAGTTAACCAATCGAGTTAACTAGTTATCAAGTTATTAACTAGTTATCTAATCGAGTTAACTAGTTAACCAATTGATTTAGTTAGTTAACTAATTTTAAAAATCCAAATTGTAAACAATATCCAAATTACTAATTGAAACAATTAAATTTCGATTATAATTACTAAACAATCTGCACAATTGTCTTAATTACAAATCAGTCACTTAATTAGTTAACATCATGATTGGATAACTAGTTATCGTAATTATTTTAGTTGATAACTAGTTAAGTAATTATACGAACTAGTTAACATGTTATTCGACAACCGGTTTATTTAATTCAAAGGTTATTCCAACAATGTCAACGACATAAAAAATAGTGACTGAAATTGTAACTTTTAATATTAAGAAATCAAACTATATATAACTCAAAATACAGTGACTAAAATGTAATTTTTAATAATTATTAAATATTTCCACTTCTCTTCAACCTTGAGCTCCGCTGCTTTCCCGTCGATGGCCGCCACTCCTTCGCCGACGTCGGGTTCGACCGCACAGACTTCAGAAACTCCAACATCTCTTTACCCGTCGGAAAGTGCCGATTCGGGGAGACCCTCTCTCCAGTGGACTTCGTGCTGTACGAAGTTGTTTCCGACTCAATTTGTCCCTGCTTCTCCAAACCAACACCGGGTGCTCATCAGGACCGCTTGATGCCGGGCATCCTCATCCATATCTGCGGCCACGGACAACAACACCTCTCGATTCCAATCTACTCCAGATCTAGCCCCAACTTTCCTAATACCTTGCACCAATCTATCACCTCTCAACTCATATCTCCCGATTCCACAACTCAACATCCACCCGCAACCTAGCACTCAGGAATATGGAAGTAGGAGGAGAAGAAGCGGTCGGCGGGAGAGAGCAAGGAATCCGGTGGTGCGGCGACAATTGAAACAAGGGAAGGAATGGCAGAAGAAATTGAACATTAGGTTTTTTGTTTATTTTTTATGAATGGATGATTTTACCCCTTCCGTTTGGGTTTGGATCCAGTTCCAAACTATAAAGTTTGGACACAGATCCTGTTCCATAATTTTCTATGGTTTTAAAGTCTAAATTAAGGAGAGAACGAATAAAAATGAAACTTAGTAAGTTTTTTTTTGTAGTAATTTTTTTTATAAGTTTATTGAAATTCTAATTTGAACTCAATAAATATTTATGCCTAAAAAAACACAATAAATATTTAAAATATTAATGAAACTATAAAAAAATAACTTTTTGTTTAAGATATTATTTGTACAAAGGGACAATGTAATAAAAAAAATTAAAAAAATTAAAGAAACGTGGGGTTTTTTTATGAAAGAAGAAACGTGGATACCATCATATAAAATGTGAGAATTTAATAAAAGAGTATAATATTTATGTGAGAATTTAATAAAAGAGTATAATATTTATTAATTAAGGGTTAATTTATCCCCCAATGTTTTGAGACTATTTGAGCCAAATTTGTGTCAAACGTGGCTCACTTTTTAAAGTAAAAAATAAAAAAGGGGGAAAAATAAAATATGTAGTATGTTTTCATATAGATTTTCCGTTAATTACATAGTATCGATAATAGATTATTTTTTTGAGGAAAATATAATAGATTATATAAATTTAACGTTAAGAATTAGTTATAATTTTTTTTATATTTTCTCATAATTAGGAATGCATTTTCCCCCTAATCATTATGAGTCTCATTAGAATTTGGAAGTTTGGAAAATGTAGACATTTATGTATTATATTTTTATGATTTTTTTGTATTAATTAATTAAATAATGCACCCTACCTATAAACTTGGAAGAGTTGCTAATTTTGTGGAAACTTGCCATTTGTTTCTTTAAATAATTAAATTTATTAAATTAAAAAATGATAAAACTTTCTAATGGGTGGAATTTCTAAACCTAAGAAAAGAAGAAATAAAATGGTTTTGCTTATATATATATATATATATATATACAAAAATGTAGGAGAGTGGGGCAAAGAAAAGGGCTGAAAAAATAAATGAAAAAGAAAAAAAATAGAGAAAATATTTGATTGGTTAGAGGCCTAGCTACAATTAAAGAGAGAAGGAATAAAAGGAGTCATAATTATATTTGTTTATATATTATATAATTGTTCCAGCCTTGTCGCCTAGCCCAATAACGAAAGTCCAAGTGCGTGGTCTTCCAATTATGGTGTACCTCGTAAGTAGTAGTGGGGTAGTTAGTTCAAGGGAAGTAAGGTGATTAGTTTAAGGAAAGTGATGGAAAAGCAGGGCGAATATCGTACCGCGGAGCGTTTTGTCCGCTGGGTAAAAGTGTTGTCCCCCGGTCTTGTGGAGGGTGAGGGGTATTTATAGTACCCCCTGTCTTGGTCGCCAAGGCTAGATCTTGCCCGTTCGTTGTAGCCTCCACATGATGTTTGACACGTGTCTGTCTCTCTTTGGAAGCCTAAAAGCCGCTGTGTTGAGTCGCCGCCTAGGGTTTCCTTGCGCCTTGGGCCGGCGCGTGCTGTTTGGTCGAGCTGCCATCTGGGTCTTGTTTATTTGGGCCGCCTATTATGTCGCCTTAGCCCATGTCGATCATGGGCTATATCCACTAGGCCTACGATCGCTGGAGGAGGAGCCCATCAATTACCCCCAAGCCCTTAGCTAAGCTTTGCTTGGGAAAGGGCTTTCAACTATCTTCACCACCTCGTCCACGATCGCTGAAGGGAGGCCCATCAATTGCCCCCAAGCCTTTAGCTAAGTTTTGACTTAGGTGAGGGCTTCTGTTCGCTTGTCCCTTATTGCTATGTGACTTATTTACCTTCCAACCGCCTTAGCCTCTTGATCTATCGGTTTTCCTTCACCCCCGACTTTTTATGCTCTCTTTATTTTTATTCAGCCGCGAATGAGTCGCTTTTGTCTGCGCAATACATATCGCTTCCGAACTCTTACTATCGTTGCTACCCGTGTCAATTTTCATTCGCACGTGTGCCTTTTCATCTTCCGGGGTATCGCGGTCTTTTACCTCTATCTTACCGGAGAAGCTGGGGAAATTGGGGCACTTTGGTAACTTCCTGAAAGTTATCATTGCCTAGGGCTACTAGCACGTCCTTTCGACCACGCGTGTCCCCCCAATCACTCGCTGCGACGGTTCCACTCCCCACTTATTCCGCTGCCTTTATAAACCCCTCCCTTCCTCTTCTCCTACCTTTACGCTCCCGCTGCTTCTACACTCCTCCGCTCCTACTGCTTCATCTTTCCTTCCGATGATCGGAAAACCGACCCTCTCTTTCCTTTTCTTCAGATGTCCAGAGCTCCATGTCGACCTCCTGGTA
The DNA here is from genome assembly GCA_034768395.1 of Linum lewisii. NCBI lineage: Eukaryota > Viridiplantae > Streptophyta > Magnoliopsida > Malpighiales > Linaceae > Linum > Linum lewisii. The sequence continues at coordinate 29,146,174 of CM068300.1, read as the reverse complement.
CGTGATTTTTCCTTTCTTCCTCACTTTTGCTATAAACCTCTCTTCTTGCTGTGGCCTCCCTCTTTACTTTTCTTGCCCTAAACATGAGTTCCGACGATGATAGCCAGAACCAAAGTCACTCCTACCTTTTAGGCACTGATCCTTCTTCTTCCTCTTCTACAACTCATTCCTCCTTTGAGCGAGCACCTTCAAATCCTCCACATCCAGCCGAGACTTCCTCTATCCAGACCTCAGACGTTATGGAGGAATATCTTGATGACTCTCCCGCTCTCCCTTTCTAGGGCCCTCATCAGGTTGGGTTTGAAAAAGCTCGTCACGGCGTTGAAATTAACCCTGAGATGAGTAAGGTCACTGGATCTTACACCATCGGTAACTGGCGATCAATGTGGCAGGGGGCCCCTTGTGACGAGCGCCGGGTAATTGGTCGTGGATATTTTCCCTCAGGACCCGCTGAGAAAATCGCCCGTGTTCTTCCCTTCGCCTTGTTGCCACCCACCTGGAAATTCGCCGTGGCCTCTCGGTTCTCTACCATCGGCAATTGCCCTCCTGGATGGCATGGCATTTGGACTGAGGCTTTCACCAACGGACTTCGACTTCCACCGTCTCCATTTGTATCCACTTTGCTAGTGTGTTTTGGTGCCTCCATCGGTGCCTTTAACGTCGGGTGTTGGCCCACAGCTTCTGCTTTCGAGTGCACCTGTGAGGCCACCTAGATAGGGGCACCTAGATTCTGGCTTAGTAGCTGAATCTAGGTGCCCCTATCCTTTTAGAACTCGTGTCATCGTGTGGTCTCAAGTAGGTCTCATGCAAATTCTAACTCATTCAAGCAAACAGAAAACCACTCAGAAAGAATTGAAATTGCAAGTTACGTGCAATAGATCAAAAGCTCACAGTTGGTTTGTAGTCGGATTCGGTCATTTTCATGCAATCAAGGCCACAAACTACAAGTGTGATTTTAAAATTCTGTTCTGACCAGGCAATTTAGCATCAAAGTATACAAGTTGGTTCTCAAGTTCTAGGTTAAGCAGTCTAAGCATCATTAAGAAGGGTTGAACAATAACTTAACATCAAAAATCAAGAACTGAGCCATTCTAATGCTAGAGAGACTGGAATGGAATCACGAGGCACACAAAAACACAATTCAAGGGCAATCAAGTTCATGCAAGGTTCTCTAGCATCCTACCCCACACTTAAATCGGACTGTGTCCTCACAGGACTAAAATTAGAGTTCAGAGTGAAGTAGAAGAACCTGGACCGAGATGATTGGTGTAGGGGATGAGCACGGGTCCTCGGAGCGGAGGGAATCTACCCAAGCGAAGCAAAGGAAATCTCCCAACTGCCTACAAAACAAAAACAAATGAAACATAAAAAGGAAACCGGGACAAGTGTCCCGGATCCACACAGAAAAAAGTTGGACCGAAATCCAAAAAGAATAAATAAAAAGAAAGGACAAGGAAAAGGACACCACCTGATCATGGATGGCCAGGGGTGTCGGGGGGTGGAAAGTGGAGGTGCTCGCCGAGCTGACGTTGCCACGCCAGCTGTGCCTCATACCGCCTGTCGGCGCGGCGCATATGCTGCTGCATAATAGTCCATCTCGCCTCTTGAGTGGCGTTGTCAGTGATGCGCCACTCATGCAGTCGCTCATACAACTCACCAACATCTGCGGGGTGCGGTCGGTGCTGATGGTGCGGCGGCGACTGGGGAGCATACCCTGCCTGGTGATGTGGCGAGGGTATATAGTCTTGGAATTCTGGCGGCGGCTGGGGCTGCTGCTGCTCCGTGTCATCCTCATCCTCTGACTCGACCACAGGCTGGAGTGGAGGATCTGCTGCTACATGGGGACTGAGGTCCAGTTCTAAGTCGTACTCAACCGCTAAGTCTCCTCCAACCGTCCTAACTTGGCGTCGTGGAATGTTCGGGCCATATTCATGGCTGATGCCGAAGGAGAGGATGAGCTGACCTATGAAGTTACCCCCCAAGAGTCTACAAGGTGGCGTCCTCCTCCTAGTCTTCTGGCGGAAGATGCGTGCCAGCACCCAGCCGGGGTGGAGACGGTAGCTCTCTCGGATGGCTCGAAGAAGCATAAGCTCCTCCTTGAGGATATGGTGGCGATCCTTATCTGGAACATATAAAAGCGACCTACGCCAAACCATATGAATAAATTTAAAGAGAGGGTGAGAGAGGGACTTAACTGAGTCATGGCCCATGAGGCGATCACCAGGCACTCTAGTCATATGGCTCCAGAGCGCGTGGTACTCCTCGTCGTCATCATCGTCGCCCCAGCCTTGGTGATGATCGTGATAATGCTCGTAGGGGATGCCAAGATGAGCAGCAAACTCATCGTAGGTGAGCTGCCTGTACACCCCACCAAGATAGAAGGTCACAACCTTCTGGCGCTGCTTCCTCTTGTGCTCATCCAGATCAAAGGTCGCCCAGAACTCCTGGAGAGCAATGTCTGGGAAATCAGCAGCTATGGTGGTCAGCTCTAGAAGACCGGCCGGTGCTAGGGCGTCATGCACATTCCGGGTAGCAGTCCTCGTCGTGCTCGTTCAGCGACTCCATGGAAAGAGGGCGCACGTCAGCTCCCCGAATGTGCTCGATCTTCTGGAAGCACTCGAAGTATAAGTCAGGTAGACGGGCGATAGTGCGATGGTATCCAGCCCGGCGAGGTAGTGCGGGTGGAGGACCCAGAACGGCGGGTGTGACGGGAGCGGCAGCTCCTGAGCTCGAGGCGCCATCAAGTCGCGCCTTAGTCCTGCGTTCATAAGTGGTGTTCCTAAAACCAGAATGAAACCTGATTAGTCAAACTTAAACCCTACCCCACACTTAGTAGAAAAACTCAATTTCACAAAGAAATGAGGATAACCGAGTGGGGGTAAGCAAAGCAGAGTAACCGGTAATCATGGACAGTAAAATACATATTTAGGAACAGCCAGCATGGATTAGCACAATCAGAGTTCAAAAAGTCAAACCGACATTCAGGAAGTCAACACTATAGCATAATGAACCATAATCATGGCAAGATTATCACAACGTGGAAATTGACGGCATAATATGATCTCAGATGGCAAACACAATAATATGAACGAGAATGAGCACATCAGGCAGCCAAATGATCACAATAATTCAAAGTCAAACCGACATTTCTCACAAAAGTCAACATCACAAAGAATGAATCCTATGCAAGCAACACATGATCAAATGATATGGAAATTAAGCACGGAACTCCATAAGCATGCTAGAACAGTTCTACAAGTTCAGCTAACCTAGTTCACACGAAATCAGTCGGCACGCAAAGAGGCAAACCGAAAAGTCAACCGAAAGTCAACTCTGATGAAATTCAGCAATCCATATGTTAAAAGATTCGTATTGAAAAGTTCTACAACTTACCTTGAAGCCATGGGTGCTAAAAACGAACGGTTTGGGAGGAATCGGTGAAAAACTCTGAAAATGAGGGTTTCGGTGAACTGGAGCTGTAGAGCTCCGATTCGGCTGTTCTAGGGCTCAAAATGATCGGAATGGAGAGGGGAGTTGAGCGGCGGCGGTTGGCGACGGCGGCGGCGGCGGTTTAAAAGGGTGGCGGCGGCGGTTATTGAAAAACAAAAGGGGAGTTTTCGGGTTTGTGTTCGAAAATAAAAGAAGGAAAGTGGGGAGAGAGAGGATAAGACCGGGTTTTAAGTGGGAAATTTTCTGATTTTCAAAGGGATTTTCGGTGAAACTAATAGGTAGTTTTCGCCGAAAATGGGAGTTAAAATGGCTGCCGGTTTTCAAATGGATTTTCGCCAAAACCACTTAACTTTTCGAACCGAAAATATGAAACAGGAGACTGGGTTCGAAAATTCAAAAGGCGATTTTGCCGAAAATAGGGGTGATTTCGCCGAAAATTTCGAACTACTCGGGTGAAAATATTTTTGCAAATCCGGCCAACTTCAGAAAATCACAGTTAAATCCAAAAAAATCAGAACGACCTCAATCAACTTGCGAACGACACTATGACACACAGACTCTACACGAAAAATAATAAATCAAACAAAATGACACTTTTGGCTCCCCGAACCGAGTCTAAAACGCTAAGGTTGACACAAAACAAAAAAACAAACTCCAGCCGTGGGTTGCCTCCCACGAAGCGCTCTTTTATTAACGTCCTTGAGCTGGACGATACCTGGACGGTATTAGGAGACATCCCAATTCAGATTCTCCTTAACGCTTGCGTCGGAGTTCATGAAGTACAGCTTCGGGACTTCTCTGGTAAGCGTGAATCTCTTCCCGTTCACATGCAAGAGCTTGGTACGTCCATCGGGAAGATGATCGATGAACTTGAACGGTTCGAACAGCTCTCTGGAGATATCATCCTTCTTGAGTGTTACGATGGAAGGAATGAGGACTGTCGGCTTCTTCTTTTCTTTTATCTCCGGCTTGGTATCACCAGGATCGGTGATCTTCAGTATTTCCTTAGGAGATGCTTTCGGCTTCTCCTTCCATTCTTGTTCCGGCGTCGGTTTCTTGGAACTAATTGGTGGTGCAGCTGGCTCGGTGGAAGACGGTGGAATTTTTGGCCTCCAGACCATTTGGGTCTTCGTCTTCTTGTCTTTCCCCGAGGTCTATTAGGTTTAGTGCTCGGTGGCTTAGAAGAGGCTTGCAGTTCCTTCTTCTTCTTGGGCGGCTTCTAAACCGAAGTTTCTGGCTTCTTCTTAATAACCTGTTCAATACCTGCAGCAACAACTGATCTAGAGACACTGGTAGAAGCATTAGTAACGGAGTTGACCGGAGTCAACACCACAGTTTCAACAGCTAGGCAGTGAGATTCTTCATTCTTAGAGTCATATTTCATGCCATCTTTAAGACGGAACGTTTTCGTTTCTTTACCGACCCTTAGAGTGAAAGAACCATTTGGAACGTTAATATTCATTCCAGTAGTAGCCATGAAAGGTCTACCTATGAGAATGGTAGAATCATCTGTACTAGTATCCATAATCACATAGTCAGCTAAGAACGTGAACGGACCACATTTAGTGACAACGTCTTTAATCTCTCCCTTAGGGGTTTTAAGTGATCTATCAGCAAAGACAAGTTGCATACTAGGCGGTTCAAGTTCTCCTAGGTTCAAATTTTCAAACAGGCTCATAGGCATGACATTAACAGACGCTCCTAGATCGACTAAACTACGTTCAATCTCAACATCATTGATGACCAAAGGTAAAGTAAAAGAACCAGGATCAGATAACTTAGTTGGATATGGAGAGGCAGGTTTCTTAATACGAATGTCAGGATATCCTTCCTTGTTCCCCTTCATGCCAGTCTCGATCCTTGCATTTGGCAGCAATGCTCTTGGAAAAGGAGGCTTCACGACGTGCGATGCAAGAGGAGGATCATCCTCCTTAGGCGCCGGTTCCTGTTCTTCTTCTTCCTCCGGAGTTTCAGCGATCCTGCGTAAGACAGAACAAGCATCAGCAATTAAGTTTGGGAGTTTTCGAGCGGTTACCATCTTGGCTTGCTCCTTTCTCAGATTCGGCTCTGTCTGGCTTGGAAGTTGGCCAAATGGTCGACCAGACGCTAGCATGCTCGAGATGTTGTTCACGGCTTGCTCAATTCTTTGTCCAGATGCTATCTGTTCTTGATTGAGAAGAGCTTGAGCCTTGAACTGACTGTCATGATCATCGAGTCTGGTGATGATCTGGCTGAGCTTCTTATCCAGGTCACTGACATTGTTCTCCCTTTGATGATGCTGCCCTGGATAGGTATTATTAAGAAATTGATTCTGGCGATTGCCAGGAGCAGTTCCATAATTACCCGGATTGTGATGCGGCAGCTGGTAGACACCTGCCGGCGGATGGTTAGGCTTCTGATCCTGAGCTGGACCAGCCGGGCGGTTATCTGGTTCTGGTTATGGTTGGCGCCAGCATTGTAGGGAGGTCTGTCTTGATAGTTCCCTTGCTGTCTGAAGTTACGGTAGCCAGCATAACCATTCTGATTATTGACGAAGCCTTGTTGAATGAAATTTACCTCTTCGGCAGACCAGATTTCTGCCTTACCGAAATTCTGACAACGGCCTCCGTTATGTGCGCAAGCTCCACACCACTCGCAATCGGCAACGTAGACAGAGGCTGCCGGCGGCTTGATTGGTGTGGTAGACTTCTTCAAATGATTCTCTACCTCTGCTTTGATTGTAGCTTCGAGATCTAGCTTGCTCCTTGATCCTTCAGATTGTCGTTCCTAGTTCCTTGACTTGGAAGCACAGTTTGCGAAGTGAAGAAGAGCAGCTTCAGGTGTGAGTGTAGTGCAATCCCCTTCAGCTAGAGAATTGACCCACTTGGCAGATTCTTCTCGAAGTCCTCGAGCAAAGATCTCAGCTAACTGCCTCTGCTCGAAGCCATGATGAGGGCAGGTGTAGAGAAGTTCTTGGAATCGATTCCAAGTATCATACAAGCTTTCTCCTTCTTTCTGGGAGAATCTGGCGATGCTGTCCTTGATGGCGGTTGTTCTGGCTGGAGGGAAGTATTCTTCAACGAAGTCCTGAGCCAGAGTATCCCAATCAGTGTTGGTTTGCCAGTAAGCCACCTCTTAGCAGGGCCTTTCAGAGAGAACGGGAAAGCTCTCAGACAAAGAGTGTTTTTGTCGAGGTTTCCGCTCTTGAAAGTGCTGCAGAGATCAAGGAAGTCTGCAAGATGAGTACACGGATTGTCTAGGGGCCTGCCTTCAAACTGTAAATCCCTAGAGATCATAGTCAAGAATGGAATCTTGATCTCATAGTCAGGATCTCCTTCAATGCACGGAACGGCAATGGCAGATAGAACGCTAGTCGCGCTCGGCTTGTTATAGTCTGCTAGACGCTTCTGTGTAGGTGGTGGCGGCGGCGGTTGATCGCCATTTGGTGGTGGTGGTGGTAATCTATCGTCCATGGCGGGAGATGGAGGAGGTGAGAGTGACTCGGTGTATGAAGCAGATGAAGATGACGGTACAGGTGAAGATGGAGATGTAGAACTCTCCTTCAGTTCCTCGATCTTGATCGGAGTGATGAATGGATTGGATCTGCCTTTCTTCAGAATCTGTGATCGTAGAGGTGGAGCAGAACTGCCTGGTCTCTCTGCACTCTTAGCCTGTTCGGTTTGAGAGCGAGTCCAAGGACGGTGAGGCATACACATGTAAACCTACAGATAACAAAGACAAACAAAACCAGTGTAAAATCGAAGTGGATGGGAAGGTGAAAGATGGAAAGTAGAAGAATAAATTGCCAGTTCTTCTTTCGAACAATCAAAAGAAGTCCCCGGCAACGGCGCCAATTTGATGACCCGCCCGGTCGTTGTTATACGGACGTTCAACCAAATAACTAACAAAGCTCACAAAAGCTAGGGTAGATCGTATTCCAAGGGTCTTCTAAGATTGACTACTTCAAAACTGGCAAAATACTCGAATGCAAACAAGTTGTGCGTGGTGTGAGTTCCACGACTTCTAATTCTAAGAAATGCAGAGAAATTAAAACAAATTAAACTAAAGCAGATTGGAAATTAGGGTTTGAAAACAGAGATGACAAACGAACTTAGACTTTGAATCCCCCTTCGTTCCCCAGAGCATTGGCAATCAACAGATCAGCGGATTTCGATTCTCATTCAATCAATTACTAAGACACCACCATAACTCCTTACCCTTAGGTTTAAGACCGGCGAACGTTCGCTCTATCCGTTCTAACTACCAAGATTAACTAGCCGCCCGGGTACGGTCGCCTCTCGCAACGACTTAATTAACTGGTGCAATTACTAATGATTAATGAGTTACTCTTGCAGTGGATTAACCCTAACCGGTTCCTACGAAAGGCACGCTCCAATTATAAGGTTAATTGTTCAATTTGATATTCTAAAGTAAGGCGAGCGTTCGCTTCTATCCTTAGCTTAACCAGAATCTAATCTAGGTGATCAATCCAGACAAGAAACATGAACAATGAAGAACAAATCAAACATGAATGAGAAACTAATTGAATTTCGAATCTAATCACCGCCGATCCGTGACCGCTTTAAAGCCCTGGGTCACTTAGGGTTCATCTAGTCTAAGCTCTAACGAGTTTAGCTACTCATGTTTATCACAAAAGAAACAAAGACAAAGAAAGAGTTCATCATCCAGAGGAAGAACAGAAAAGAATCTGAAAAACCTAATTTAGACGACTCTGGCAAACTTCGATCTTCGGTAAACTACACTCCTAGCTCCGGTTCTCCGAGATGGAAGGGATGGCGTCACGATCTCTTTCCGGCTCTTCGAACTATAACTCTTTGCTACATAACTCCAGAGAATCCTCGGAAAACGTAATTATGAATGATATGTTTTATTATATCCCTTTTGGGCCGCCGGGTTAAGTATTTATACTTAACCCTAATTAGTCCGAATTTCCCTATTATTTTCGCCAAAATTCTTGAGGAATTTTCGGCGAAAATTCCTTTGCAAATGAAGGGATATTTTCGCTCTTCTCTGGACTTCATTCTCGGTTTGAAAACTTGACACTTTCGCCAAAACCGATTTGTGCTGATTTTTTCACCGAAAACACTAGGTGATTTTCGGCGAAAATTCCTTTGTAATCCGGGCAGGAATTTGCTTGAACTTGATTGGCTCCTTTGATCGATTCCTGTTCAGTTCCTCGATGTTCCAATGCTTTAGACACGTCCTTGGTTACTTATTCGACGGCAAAAACCTGTGCTAACATAAAAACACTAGAAAACCATCAAATAGACCCGAAACGGGCCAAGGTAACACAAATGGCACGAGATAGGGCAATCGATTGAATATTCGTTATTCTACCCTAAAAACCATGTCTTAAGCAAAGAAATGTCGCTTAAATGAGGCTGATAATCACGTCAAATCGAGTGTCATCACCCATCCTCATTGATAATTTGGAAGCATTGTTTTGCCTTTGTTTCTTTTTCCACCGTGACCATTCGCCCCTCTTCGAAGTCAGTCGCTGTTGCTAATTTTGAAAGTGCATCTGCATGGCAAGTCTCTTCTCTGGCGATTTGTGCTATAGTGACCTTTTTGAATTCAGATACGAGTAGCTTCACCTCATCTAAATAAGGGAGAAACGATTCTTCTTTTACCTCAAAGCTTTCATTTACTTGGTTGACTACTATTGCCGAATCTGAGAAAACTCTGATGTTAGTAACTCCCATACTCATGGTGAATCGCAGCCTGACTTCTAATGCTCCATATTCCGCCGCGTTATTTGTTCTATTAGTTGCGAATCGCAGTGCCACCTCTGGAGAACTCCTCCTGGTGATTTTAGAACTATTCTGGTGCCGGATCCTCCTTTACTCGAGGAGCCATCTGTAAATAGTGTCCACTCTTCACCTTCCTCAACATCCTCTTGTACCGCACCTTCCACAATGAAATCCGCTAGGACTTGAGCCTTGATCGCTGTTCTCGGCTGGTATCTTATGTCATATTCGCTTAACTCGATTGCCCATTTAGCCAATCGCCTTGCTACGCTCATGGACCTTAGCACATTTTTAATTGGTAGATTGGTGAGTACGTGTATTGTGTGTGCCTGAAAGTATGGCCGCAACTTTCTGGCTGCGCAAAGCACAACATATGCCATTTTCTCTATCGTCGAATATCCTGTTTCTGCGTTGATTAAAGTCTTACTTGTGTAAAAAACAGGGTGCTCAGTTTTATCCTCTCTTCGAACCAGATCGCGCTAACTGCTTTGGGAGAGATTGCGATATAGAGAAATAGATCTTCATTTAACTTTGGGGATGCAAGTACCGGAGGAGTAATTAAAAACTACTTCAGCTCTTCAAAAGCTTTGTTACATTTTTCATTCCAAGCAAACTTTGACGCATTCTTTAAAGTTGCAAAAAATGGAACACAGCGATCCTGGGGATAAAATGATTGATCGCCGTCATTCTTCCAGACAAAACTTGTACTTCCTTCACGGTCTTTGGAGGTGCCATGGCTGTGATTGCTGCAATCTGTGCAGGGTTGGCTTCTATTCCTCGTCTGGTTATAAGGTATCCAAGGAATTTTCCCGATGTCACTCCGAACACACATTTTAAAGGATTTAGCCTGAGCGAGTACTCCTGCAGTGTGTTGAAAGTTTCTCGTAAGTCGCTTAGATGATCGCTGAACTTCCTGCTTTTGACCAAGAGATCATCCACATATGCCTCCAAGTTCCTCCCGATTTGCTTTGCAAAAACTGTGTCAATCATCCTTTGATAAGTTGCCCCAGCATTCTCGAGTCCAAATGGCATTACTCGATAGCAATAGTTCGTTGTTGGTGTCATGAACGCTATTTTCTCTTGGTCTTCCTCATTCAGAGGTATCTGATGATAGTCTGAGAACATGTCCAGAAAGGACAACATCTCATTGTTCGCTGTTGCATCTGGCAGCTGTTCTATGTTGGGCAAAGGATATGGGTCCTTGGGACAAGCATCATTCAGGCTAGTGAAATCGATGCACATTCGCCAAGCTCCTGAAGACTTCTTCACGAGAACGATATTGGCCAACCATTTGGGGTACTGTACTTCTCTGATAAAACCTGCTTTTAAAAGCTTTTCCACTTCTATCGCCACAGCCTGCTGCCTCTCTCTGCAAATGTTTCGCCTTTTTTACTACATTGGGTGACTTCTGGGCTCGATTGCCAGAGAGTGTTTGATGATGTCTAGAGCGATTCCCGGCATGTCGCTGGGCAACAATGCGAATTGCTGTGGAAATTCTCAGAGTAACTGAACCAACTCTCGTTTCTCCTTGTCTCCTAAGTAAGATGACACTCGGATCATTTTGCTTACATCTTCCTCCAAAAGTTGTATTGGAACGTCCGATTCCGTCAGTGTTACCCTTTCTCCTCCATTCTCCGCCTCCAAGCCTATGGTGAAGCAGGTGATTTTAGTCGCCGCTCTGTAGCATCTTCTGGCGACGTCTGGGTGCTCCCAAGCGAATCATATTCCCTCTTTAATAGTAAATTTTAGCACTTGATGAACCGGGGATGAGATTGCTTGGAAAGCGGCAAGTGCCGGTCACCCCAGAATCATGTTGTATGTAGACTGGCAGTCCATGACATGGAAGTCGATGGATCAAGTCACCTGTACATCTCCGTCTCCAATAGTTATCTTTATTGTGGCGATCCCTTTAATGGGAACCATGTGTCCTGAAAATCCTAAAATAGTTGTCTTCGTTTGCCTGAGCAAGCTGGCTGGTAGGTACATGATGACACTCGATTTGACGTGATTATCAGCCTCATTTAAGCGACATTTCTTTGCTTAAGACATGGTTTTTAGGGTAGAATAACGAATATTCAATCGATTGCCCTATCTCGTGCCATTTGTGTTACCTTGGCCCGTTTCGGGTCTATTTGATGGTTTTCTAGTGTTTTTATGTTAGCACAGGTTTTTGCCGTCAAATAAAGTAGCCAAGGACGTGTCTAAAGCATT
>CM068300.1:29001901-29134666 GCA_034768395.1 Linum lewisii | reverse complement strand
AATTGGCGCCATTGCCGGGGACCTTCTTTGATTTTTTGAAAGAAGAACTGGCAATTTATTCTTCTATTTTCCATCTTTCACCTTTCCATCCACTTCGATTTTACGCTGGTTTTGTTTGTCTTTGTTATCTGTAGGTTTACAGGTGTATGCCTCACCGTCCTTGGACTCGCTCTCAAACCGAACAGGCTAAGAGTATAGAGAGACCAGGCAGTTCTGCTCCACCTCTACGATCACAGATTTTGAAGAAAGGCAGATCCAATCCACCCGTCACTCCGATCAAGATCGAGGAACTGAAGGAGAGTTCCTCATCTCCGTCTCCACCGTCATCTTCATCTGCTTCATACACCGCATCACTTTCACCTCCTCCATCTCCTACCATGGACGATCAGTTACCACCACCACCACCAAACGGAGAACTACCACCACCACCACCACCACCTGCACAGAAGAGTCTAGCAGACTATAATAAGCCGAGCGCGACTAGCGTTCGATCTGCCATTGCCATTCCGCGCATTGAAGGAGATCCTGACTATGAGATCAAGATTCCATTCTTGACCAAGATCTCTAGGGATCTACAGTTTGAAGGCAGGCCCCTAGACAATCCGTGCACTCATCTTGCAGACTTCCTTAATCTCTGCAGCACTTTCAAGAACGGAAACCTCGACAAAAATACTCTTTGTCTGAGAGCTTTCCCGTTCTCTCTAAAAGGCACTGCTAAGAGGTGGCTTACTGGCAAACCACCTGGCTACTACACTAATTGGGATACTCTGGCTCAGGACTTCGTTGAAGAATACTTCCCGCCAGCCAGAACAACTGCCATCAAGGACAGCATTGCCAGATTCTCCCAGAAAGAAGGAGAAAGCTTATATGATACTTGGAATCGATTCCAAGAACTTCTCTACAACTGTCCGCATCATGGATTCAAGCAGAGGCAGTTAGCTGTAATCTTTGCTCGAGGACTTCGAGAAGAATCCGCCAAGTGGGTCAATTCTCTAGCTGAAGGGGATTGCACTACACTTACACCTGAAGCTGCTCTTCTTCATTTCGCAAACTGTGCTTCCAAGTCAAGGAACTGGGAACGACAATCTGAAGGATCAAGGAGCAAGCTCGATCTCGAAGCTACTATCAAGGCAGAGGTAGAGAAGCATTTGAAGAAGTCTACCACACCAATCAAACCGCCGGTAGCTTCTGTCTACGTTGCCGATTGCGAATAGTGTGGAGCTTGCGCACATAACGGAGGCCGTTGTCAGAATTTTGGTAAGGCAGAAGTCTGGTCTGCCAAAGAGGTAAATTTCATTCAACAAGGCTTCGTTAATAATCAGAATGGTTATGCTGGCTACCGCAACTTCAGGCAGCAAGGGAACTATCAAGATAGACCTCCCTACAATAATGGCGCCAACCATAACCAGAACCAGAATAACTGCCCAGCTGGTCCAGCTCAGGATCAGAAACCTAACCATCCGCCGGCAGGTGTCTATCAGCCGCCGCATCAAAATTCGGGCAACTATGGAACTGCACCTGGCAACCGCCAGAACCAATACCTGAATAACACCTATCCAGGGCAGCAACATCAGAGAGAACACAACGTTAGTGACCTGGACAAGAAGCTTAGCCAGATCATCACCAGACTCGATGATCACGACAGTCAGTTCAAGGCTCAAGCTCTCCTTAATCAAGAACAGATAACATCTGGACAAAGAATTGAGCAAGCCGTGAACAACATCTCAAGCATGCTTGCATCCGGTCGACCATTTGGCCAACTTCCGAGCCAGACAGAGCCAAGCCCGAGAAAGGAGCAAGCCAAGATGGTAACTGTTCAAGATCCTTCAAGCTCATCTTCTAATACTTCTTCTGATTTATGCAGGATGCCTGACACTCCAGAGAAGAAGGAAGCACAGAAAGTGGCGCCTAAGGAGGATGATCCTCCTCTTGCACCGTACGTCGTGAAGCCTCCTTTTCCTAGAGCATTACTGCCAAATGCGAGGATCGAAACTGGTATGAAGGGGAACAAAGAAGGATATCCTGACATTCGTAACAAGAAGCCTATCTCTCCATATCCAGCTAAGTGTTCTGATCCCGGTTCTTTCACGCTACCTCTTGTTATTAATGATATTGAAATAGAGCGTAGTTTAGCGGATCTAGGCGCGTCTGTCAATGTTATGCCTATGAGCTTATTTGAAAAATTAAACCTAGGAGAACTTGAACCAACTACTATACAACTCGTCTTTGCCCGATAGATCACTTAAAATGCCTAGAGGAGAAATAAAAGACGTTGTTACTAGATGTGGTCCTTTCACGTTCTTAGCTGACTATGTGATCATTGACACTAGTAAGGATGATTCTACCATTCTTATAGGTCGACCTTTCATGGCTACTACTGGAATGAATATTAACGTTCCAAATGGTTCTTTGACTTTGAGGGTTGGTAAAGAAACTGTCACGTTCCGCCTTAAAGACGGAATGAAATATAATCCGAAGAATGAAGAATGTCATTGCTTAGCTGTTGAAACCGTGGAGTTGACCCCGGTCAACTCCGTCACTAATATCTCTACTAGTGTGCCTAGATCTATTGTTGTTACAGGTGCTGGACAGGTTATCAAGCAGAAACTGAAATCTGTTCCTCCCAAGCCGTCGAAGAAGAAGGAACTGCAAGCCTCTTCTAAACCACCGAGCACAAAACCGAGCAGGCCTCGAGGAAAGAACAAGAAGATGAAGACTCAAATGGTATGGCGACCAAAAGCTCCACCGTCTTCTCCCGAGCTAGCTACACCACCAATTCGTTCCTAGAAACCGGCGCCGGAACAAGTATGGAGGGAGAAGCCAAAAGCATCTCCTAAGGAAATACTGACGATCACCGATCCTGGTGATATCAAGCCGGATATTAAAAAGATGAAGCCGAAAGCTCTCATTTCATCCATCATCTTCCTCGTAGAAGATGACCCCTTGACAGAGCTGTTCGGACCGTTCAAATTCATTGACCACCTTCCCGACGGACGTACCAAGCTTTTGCATATGAATGGGAAGAGATTCAAGCTCACTAGAGAAGCCCCGAAGCTGTACTTTATGAACTCCGACGCGAGCGTTAAGGAGAATCTGAGTTGGGATGTCTCCTAATACCGTCCAGGTATCGTCAAGCTCAAGGACGTTAATAAAAGAGCGCTTCGTGGGAGGCAACCCACGGCTGGAGTCCATTTTTGTTTTGTGTCAACCTTAGTGTTTTAGAGTCGGTTCAGGGGAGCCAAAAGTGTCAGTTTGTTTGATTTATTATTTTTCGTGTGTAGTCTGTGTGTCGTAGTGTCGTTTGCAAGTTGATTAAGGTCGTTTCGATTTTTGTGGATTTAACTGTGATTTTCTAAAGTTTGCCGGATTTGCGAAAATATTTTCACCCGAGCAGTTCAAAATTTTCGGCGAAATGAACACTTATTTCGGCGAAATCGCCTTTTAAATTTTCACTGAATTTCACTGTTTCATGTTTTCGAAACGAAAATTTATTGTGTTTTTGGCGAAAATCCATTTGAAAACCGGCAGTGCATTTGAACGTAAATTTTCGGTGAAACCTCCCTATTATTTTTGCCGAAAATCTCTTTGAAAATCACCCAAATTCCACTTTAAAATCCGGTCTTATCCTCTCTCTCTCTCTCCACTTGCCATTTTCGAACCAAAAACAAAACCCCCCTACTGTTTTCAAACCCGACCGCCGCCCCCTTTTAAAACGCCGCCGCCGCTGTTTGCTGCCGCCGCCACCGTCGCCGACCGCCGCCACCCCTTCCCCTCTCACTTCCGATCATTTTGAGCCCTAGAACGTTCGAATCGGAGCACTACAGCTCTAGTTCACCGAAACCCTTGTTTTCAGAGTTTTTCACCGATTTCTCCCAAACCGTTCGTTTTTAGCATCCATGGCTTCAAGGTAAGTTGTAGAACTTTTCATTACGAATCTTTTGACATATGGATTGCTGAATCTCATCGGGGTTGACTTTCGGTTGACTTTTCGATTTGCCTCAATTTGCGTGCCAACTGTTTTCGTGTGAACTAGATTAGCTGAGCTTGTTGAACTGTTCTAGCATGCTTAGGGAGTATCGTGCTTAATTTCCATATCGTTTGATCATGTGTTGCTATGCATAGGATTGATTCTTTGTGATGTTGACTTGTGAGAAATGTCAGTTTGACCGTGAGCTGTTTAGATCATTTGGCTGCTTTATGTGCTCACTCTCGTTCATATTATTGTGTTGGCCATCTGAGATTATATTTTACCGTCATTCTCCAAGTAGTGATAGTCTTGCCATGATTAGGGTTCAATGTGCTATAAGTGTTGACTTTCTGAATGTCAGTTTGACTCTTTGAATTCTGATTGTACTTATCCAATTCTGGCTGTTCCTAAGCATGTATTTTATTGTCTATGATTACCGGTTACTCTGCTTTGCTTACCCCCACTCGGTTTTCCTCATTTCTTTGTGAAATTGAGTTTTTCTACTAAGTATGGGGTAGGGTTTTTAGTTTGACTAATCTGGTTTCGTTCTGGTTTTAGGACACCACTTATGAGCGCAGGACTAAGGCACGACTCGATGCCGCCTCGAGCTCCAGAGCCCCCGCTCCCATCACACCCGCCGTTCAGGGCCCTCCTCCAGCACTACCTCACCGGGCTGGGTACCATCGCACTATCGCTCGTCTACCTGATTTCTACTTCGAGTGCTTCCAGAAGATCGAGCATGTTCGGGGAGCTAAGGTACGCCCTCTCTCCATGGAGTCCCTCAGCGAGCATGACGAGGACTACCACCGAAACGTGCATGACGCCCTAGCACCGGTCGGCCTCCTAGAACTGACCACCATAGCTGCCGACTTCCCAGACATCGCCCTTCAGGAGTTCTGGGCGACCTTTGATCTGGATGAGCACAAGAGGAGGCAAGGCCAGAAGGTTGTTACCTTCTATCTGGGTGGAGTATATAGGACGCTCACCTACGATGAGTTTGCTGCTCATCTAGGTATCCCCTACGAGCACTATCATGGCCATCACCTTGGCTGGGGCGACGATGATGACGAGGAGGCGTACCATGCACTCTGGAGCCACATGACTAGAGTGTCTGGCGATCGCCTTGGGGAGCATAACTCAGTTAAGTCACTTCTCACCCTCTCTTTAAATTTATTCATATGGTTTGGCGTAGATCTCTTTTATATGTTCCAGATAAGGATCGCCACCATATCCTCAAGGAGGAGCTTATGCTTCTCCGAGCCATCCGAGAGAGCTACCCTCACCCCGGATGGGTGCTTGCTCGCATCTTCCGCCAGAAGACTAAGAGGCAGACGCCACCTCGTGCACTCCTGGGAGGTAACTTCATAGGTCAGCTCATCATCTCATTCGGCATCAGCCATGAATATGGCCCGCACATACCCCGACACCAAGTTAGGACCATTGGAGGAGACTTAGCGGTCAAATACGACCTTGAGCTGGACCTCAGTCCCCAGGTGGCAGCAGATCCTCCCCTCCAGCATGTAGCCGAGTCGGAGGAAGAGGATGATACTGAGCAGCAGCAGCCCCAGCCGTAGCCAGAATTCCATGACTATATACCCTCGCCACATCATCAGGCAGGGTATGCACACCAGTCGCCGCCGCACATTCCAGATCCATACCAGGCGCCTCACCCTCAGCACCGACCGCACCCCGCGGACATTGGTGAGTTGTATGAGCGACTGCAGGAGTGGCGCATCACCGACAACGCCACTCAAGAGGAGAGATGGACTATTATGTAGCAGCATATGCGTCGCGCCGACAGGCGGTATGAGGCACAGCTGGCGTGGCAACGTCAGCTCGGCGAGCACCTCCACTTTCCACCCCCCTGACACCCCTGACCAGCCATGATCAGGCAGTAGGGAGATTCCCTTTGCTTCGCTTTGGTAGATCACCTCCGCTCCGAGGACCTGTGCTCATCCCCTACGCCAATCATCTCGGTCCAGGTTCTTCTACTTCACTCTGAACTCTAATTTTAGTCCTGTGAGGACACAGTCCGATTTAAGTGTGGGGTAGGATGCTAGAGAACCTTGCATGAACTTGATTGCCCTTGATTGTGTTTTATGTGTGCCTCGTGTTTCCATTCCAGTCTCTCTAGCATTAGAATGGCTCAGTTCTTGATTTTTGATGTTAAGTTGTTGTTCAAACCTTCATAATGATGCTTAGACTGCTTAACCTAGAACTTGAGAATCAACTTGTCTACTTTGATGCTAAATTGCCTGGTCAGAACATAATTTTAAATCACACCTGTAGTTTGTAGCCTTGATTGCATGAAAATGACCGAATCCGACTAGCAAACCAACTGTGAGCTTTTGATCCATTGCACGTAACTTGCAATTTCAATTCTTTCTGAGTGGCTTTCTGTTTGCTTGAATGAGTTAGAATTTGCATGAGACCTACTCGAGACCACACGATGACACGAGTTCCAGAAGGATAGGGGCACCTAGATTCAGCTACTTAGCCAGATAGCCTACCAAACGATAAATCCATTAGGTTTAGACCCTTGAGCTTGGCCTGTTCTTTCGGTTCAATAATACATTACAGCCATTTTCAATTTCTTTCATTCCCCGTTGATCCCCTGTGGTTGTAGTTCTAGATTGACCTACCGGAAGTCGGTTTGTGGTAACCTGCCTATAGCCATTAAACAGGTGGTTTTAGCTATTATGTCCAGACGTGTAAACCCCTCTAGCAACTAAAAGAAAGAATCAGCACAAAAAGAAAAAAAAATAGAAAAGAAAGAAAATTTCGAGAAAAAAAGAATGAAGAAAAGAAAAATCAGAAAAATCAGAAAAGTTTCAAAGTTTCTAGTTCAATAAAACGTTCTTCTCCCTACAAATGGAAGAACGAAGTCAAAAGAAAAGTTGAAAAGAAAAGAGAAAAAGAAAAAAAAATCGTGTAAAGAAAAAGAATAAGTGCTAGGTTGCTTGAGGGTATCATAGGACGAGCGTTCATTATTCCACCCGTGTCTGGTTAGACGGTAGGGAGCCATAGATTAGATTCGAGGGAAGTTATTCGAAAGCTACACCGCACCAAGCCATCATCATACATTCCCATCATCCATCGCATCATAAACCCAAGTAGTGTAGAATTCATTACGGTCCTAGCAGGGAAGTCCTTCTTGACTAGATACTCGTGTTGTCACAGTGGGGGAGATGTGGTCGAATTGCAAACCTATGACAGAGTTCAGTAATAGAAAATGATCGAGAGTAGAAACACGTCCTTAAACACAGAGAGCGAGAGTTCCCCATTTTACTAAATATTTCCTGTGTGAGGAGTCTGGTCGGTCAGGTCAAATTCGTGCATAATTGGTTGCTAATTACTTGTTGTGTGCATTTTACTAGTGAGACCAGGTTGTTTGGCTGATCTGTGTACATGTCAGGTTTCTTGTTCTAGGAATTAGCTGTCTAATAATTCATTGTGTTTGATTGAGCTCTAATTTAATCGATCTTATCATTTATGAACATGAGCGTTTCTATTCAGTTTGCTTGAGGACAAGCAAAAGCTTAAGTGTGGGGTATTTGATGACACTCGATTTGACGTGATTATCAGCCTCATTTAAGCGACATTTCTTTGCTTAAGACATGGTTTTTAGGGTAGAATAACGAATATTCAATCGATTGCCCTATCTCGTGCCATTTGTGTTACCTTGGCCCGTTTCGGGTCTATTTGATGGTTTTCTAGTGTTTTTATGTTAGCACAGGTTTTTGCCGTCAAATAAAGTAGCCAAGGACGTGTCTAAAGCGTTGGAATCTCAAGGAATCGCACCGGAATCGATCCAAGGAGCCAATCAAGTCAAACCAAAAGTCTGCCCGTTTACACTGACATTTTCGGCGAAAAGAACCTATGGTTTTCGACGAAAATGCAAGGAAAAATCCACTGATGCTCAGCCAAGGAAGTTTTCGGCGAAAACCCAAAGTTTTCGCCGAGAATGATGTGATCATATTTAGTGCATTTTAAGTCCTCGTTTGACCTATGAAATGCCCGTGTTTGATCCTTAAATGCCATGCTTAATATGCTTTTATTGATGTTTTGTGCTAAGTGTCCATTTATGGTCCGGTTGCTACTTTGAGGCCATTTCCTTGTCTATTGGAGCTGTTTTATTTGTATTTTCAGGTCTTGGCATTGAAGTACTGGTGACAAGGAGCACGTGGGATCAAACGGGAGGTCAATCGGAGCTAGGACGGAGGAGATATGGACGTGGCAAAATCGAAGAAAATACGACTTTCAGCTGAAGACAGTTTCGGCGAAACTATCATATAGTTTTCGCCGAAGAAGAAGCTTTCGGCGAGATTTTCAAGTCCTCGGTCCGAAAACTCGAAGCAGACAGAAGGCCTTTGCGCTTTGACAACATTTTCGGCGAAAACATTCAAAGTTTTCGCCGAAAACTTTAGAAGGAATGAAGCAGCGTGTTTTCAAAGGCGTTTTCGGCGAAAATCCTACAGAATTTTCGCCGAAAAATATCAGGCAAGTCCGGCGTGCTATATAAAGGTGAAAGAGGCGTGAGTTTAGACATCAATTCATTACTTTCCACAACACCATCGCCGATTGCCCTCTCTCGCTCTCAATTGTTCATCATCAACTCCATCATCTCCTCTCCCTTAACCACATACCATCCTCCCTCAATTATTGATCAACTTGAAGATCTAAGTGAAGCCTTCTACCCTTGGATTGGAGCTTGAAGAGCCAAGTGAGTAGATCCTCCATGGAAGCAAGGATGGTCTCCTCTCCTCAATTTCAGGTTTCTTCCATGGTTAAGCTAGGCTAAGCTTAGGTTTAGTTTAGTGAGGGATGGATCAAGCTAGGATAGGTGATTGATTGTATGGATTGATGTTCTTATAGCCATTTGTGTAAGATGATGATCCTAGACCTTGTGCTTTGTAGCCATTAGAGCTTGTGTTGTTCTTTTGGTTTTGTTATGTCTTTCAATACATGAGAATGATTGATTGATGTTGATCTAAGGTTGTAGGATTGTAATTGGATGATTTGAGAGATTGGATTATCAAGTTACAACCATTTTGAGCTTGTTCTTCCTTGTTGACATTTTATCAAACACTTGGTGTGCATTTAGTTTTCTTTCATTTGAAGGTTGAAAGACCCTTGTGATTGCTAGACTAGTGTGATATGATTGACATGAGAGTGTCTTGCATCATTTACCTTGTGCTAGATGATTGTTGATATAGAATTCAAGTTCCAAGCATTTCATTGAGCTAGTTTAAAGCATTCCATTCCCTTTGTTCACATAGCGAGAGCATGGTGCATTTGGTCTAGGAATAGAGAGTCAATTGTGCGAGAGCTCGTTGATTCTACTTGAGTGAGATGCATGGTCATTAATTACACGTTGTTGCTTGAGATTCAATCCAGCTTTCATGAACCTTGAGCTTGAAGAAACCCCTTGCTAGACTAAACTCCTTTCTCTCTTATTTGATCCTCAACTTCTCTTGTCAATTTTGCTTTGCTTGTTTATGTTTTTAACTTGTTTTCTTTCAAACCAAATCTCAACTCAAAATGTATGGACCGTTCACGAAATTTGTGAGTATTAGCCTATGAGAGGACCTCGAGGAATACGACCTTGATAAATTCCTTATCAAGTTTTGGGCGCCGTTGCCGGGGACCTCTCATTCCTAAGAAAGCAATTATTAGTGAACCGATCTTTACACTTCCTTCTGTTTTCCTTTTTGCTTCCTTGTTACTCTTTGTTTACTTTGTTATCCCGCATCGTTGTATTACTCGGGTGTGTTTGTTGTGCTTGTTTGCAGGAGATTTGGGTTAGTGCATGAGGCGTTCAGATCGTCTTCAAGCACGACTCCAAGGACTAGAACAAGTGCTCGAACCACGGACTACTTCCCCACCTCCTACAGTTGAAGAACAAGAAGTTGACCGCACATCACATCACACTATGTCTCATCACGAGAACGAGGATGACCAATCGGTACATTCGCATCACACTAATGAAGATGATCAATCACAAAGAGGTGCGAGGCGCACACTAGCCGATTATGCTCGCCCAACCCTTGAAGGGGCAGCTTCGAGTATCGTGCGAAGACCGGTAAATGTAAGAAACTTTGAATTGAAGCCTAATATGATTCAGATGGTGCAGAACGGAGTGGTGTTCAACGGTATAGATGGAGAGTGCCCATCTAGACACTTGAAGGACTTCCTTGAGATATGCGATACGGTGAAGAACGATCAAGTTCACCCGGATTGTGTACGACTCCGACTCTTCCCCTTCTCACTCAAAGGTAGAGCCAAGTCTTGGTTGGAGAACCAACCTAGTAGAACATTCACTACATGGGAGGGACTAGTCGAAGCCTTCCTCGAGGAGTTCTTTCCCCCCATATGATGGATGCAATCCGGGATCGAATCAACCACTTCACACAACACAAGGGAGAGCTCTTCCATGAGACTTGGAATAGGTTCCAAGCCCTTCTTCGGTCTTGTCCTCATCACAACTTCGCCGAATGGAGCTTGGCGGATATCTTTGCTAGGTCCCTTGATTTTGAGAATACAAGGATGATCAACCAAGCCGCCGGAGGTGATCTAAGGACGCTCACTCCCGAAGATGCTCTAGAACTCTTTGCAGAGATGGCCAACAAGACAAGGAGTTGGTCTCGACAACAACCTCCAAGCTCTAAGTATGGAAGCGACACGCACTATGACTCTAGAGCTATAAGTGTTGATGCGCCAAAGGATTCATCTACCTATGGGAAGAAGCATAAGTTACCGGGACATCGAGATGAAGATGAGCCTATGTTTGCGCTCCTCATGTCTAAGATCGATGCTATGGCATCCCAAGTAAGTAACCTAAGCATGCCTAAGCATCCCTCCAAGGTTCCATCATCACATGTGGGTAATCCTCCGGTGGCTTTTATATATTGCTGTGAATGTTGTGGGGGTCAGGGTCACGAAGTCAGTGCTTGCCCTTCCGCCACTCCTGAGCTTGGTCAAGGCGATCACAATGAGGAGGTAAGCTTCGCACAAGGTCAAGGATTTCATGGTAATTTCAGCCCTCAAGGTAACTATCAAGGTAGCTATAACCGGCCTTGGTACAACAAGTCTAACCAAGGTTACCAAGGCCAAGGGAGTCAAGGTAGTGGCTATAACAAGGGTTACAATCAAGGAAATCAAGGAGGATATCAAGGTTATAGGGGGTATCAAGGCAACCAATGGTCCCAAGGAGGTAACCCAAACCAAGGTAGCCAATGGACTCAAGGAGGACCCCAAGGTCAAGGGAACCAAGGGGGAAATCAATGGAATCAAAGTGGACAGCTAAGTCAAGGATCCCAAGGTCCTACCCCACCGGGAATGTACAACCATAGAGGTGAAGGACCACCCGGTTTCAACAAGCCTCCTCAAAACAAAGAGGGTGGTTCTTCGATCTCTCAAGAAGACACCAATGCGGCAATGATCCAACTCATCAAGAATCAACAAGCTTCAATTGCCAATTTGGAGAACCAATTGGGACATATTTCTAAGGCACTCTCGGAGCGACCCTCGGGCACTTTACCTTCCAATACCGAGGTCAATCCCAAGGGCCCGGAGCATTGCAAGGTAGTGACATTGAGAAGCAGGAAAACCTTTGCAAGACACAACCTCTTCCCCAAGTGTCTCCCAAAAGGTACAAGCTCCTAACCCAATAGTCGATGATGATGATACTAAAGATCCTTCGGATGAAGTTGAGGTTGAAGTCGAACCTCCTTCGGATAATGTGAATACTAAGGTTGTTAAGGAACCTAGTAAAGCTACATCAAGTACACCTCTGGTCTCTCCTCCCGCACTGGTTGTACCTCCATACAAGCCTAAGCTTCCATACCACTCTCGAGTGAGTAAGGATGCCTTGAGAAGGTTTTTAAGAAGTTTGTGGAGCGGCTTAGTCAAATGCAATTCTCTCTTCCGTTTCCCGAAGCTATGACTATGATGCCTCAATATGCTAAGTTCATGAAGGAACTCTACACCAACAAGAGGAAGCTACCGGAGACACCTCTAGTCCACCTCAATCAGGAATGTTCCTGCCGTTCTCTTCAAGATTCCACCGGAAAAGCTTAAGGATCCAGGTACTTTTACTATCCCTTGTGCTATAGGTAATACCTCTTTGGCTAATGGTCTTGTGGATCTAGGTGCTAGTATCAATGTCATGCCTTATTGCATATTTGAGAAACTAGGATTATCTAATCTTCGTCCTACTCGTATGTACATTCAACTTGCGGACAAGTCGACCAAGAGTCCTAGGGGAATTGTTGATGATGTGCTAGTTAAAGTAGGTCCTTTTGTGTTCCTAGTTGATTTTACGGTCATTGATACCGATGATGTGGATGTCTCATTGATATTTGGTAGACCATTCCTTGCTACTTCTCGTGCTTTAATTGATGTGCATAATGGGAAATTAACATTGAGAGTAGGACAAGAGAGTGCCACGTTTTGCATAGCCGATGGCATGAAGTTTGCTCACGCACAAGATGATTTAGAGTACTCGTGTGATACTATCGCTTCGGCTAGTGTGTGTAGTATTTCTAACTTCGTGTGTCGAGATTCTTTGGATGTTTGCCTTAGAATGAATGTGCAGGAACATTTAGACATCCTGAGTTAAAAGCTCAGGTGGCTTACCTTGATGAAGGGAGAGACAAGTTGGAGAGTGAGACAGTTTTTGTTGCTCTTCCGAAGGTGGAAAGGGTGAAGACCTGTTATGAAGAACCACCTACTCTTGAGCTAAAGCCTCTTCCCACACATTTGGAGTATGCTTTTCTCATGCCAAACTCTAAGCTACCGGTCATCATCAATTCTAAACTTCTACCCGAGCAAAAGGACCGTCTAGTGGAGCTTCTCAAGAAGTACATGAGAGCTATTGCGTGGAGCATCTCGGATATTTGAGGTATAAGTCCCACATTTTGCTCACATCGGATCCTTATGGAGGAAGATTTCAAGCCGGTTGTGCAACCACAAAGAAGGCTAAATCCAAACATGAAAGAGGTTGTGAAGAAAGAGGTTATTAAGCTCATGGATGCAGGGATTATCTTTCATATCGGATAGTCCTTGGGTTAGCCCCGTGCAAGTTGTTCCCAAGAAAGGAGGGATCACGGTGGTAGCTAATGACAAGGATGAGCTTATCCCGACAAGGACGATCACCGGATGGCGTGTTTGCATAGATTATCGTCGACTCAATGAGGCCACTAGGAAGGATCATTTTCCTCTACCTTTCATGGATCAAATGCTCGAGCGTCTCTCCTGTCACGAGTACTATTGCTTCTTGGATGGCATGTCCGGATACTTCCAAATACCGATTGCTCCGGAGGACATTGAGAAGACCACATTCACATGCCCTTTTGGTACGTTTGCTTATCGCCGAATTCAATTTGGATTGTGCAATGCTCCCGCTACTTTCCAATGATGCATGCTTGCTATCTTTGATGATTTTGTGGAAGACATCATGGAGGTGTTCATGGATGATTTCTCGATATTTGGGGATTCATTTGATCTTTGCTTGAGGAACCTTGAGAAGGTATTGCACCGTTGTGAAGAGACCAATCTCGCATTAAGTTGGGAGAAGTGTCATTTCATGGTCAATGAGGGGATTGTTCTTGGACACAAGATCTCTAGGAGAGGCATTGAAGTTGATAAAGCGAAGTTGGAGACCATCTCTCAACTCCCTCCACCTTCTTCCGTGAAGGCCGTGAGAAGTTTCTTAGGGCATGCCGGCTTCTATAGGCGTTTCATTAAGGATTTTTCCAAGATTACTACCCCAATGACTCGGCTTCTCGAGAAGGATGTGGAATTTCGTTTTGATGAAGAATGTTTGAAAGCCTTTGAACTCCTAAAGGATAAACTCACAAATGCTCCTATACTCATTGCTCCGGATTGGTCAAAGTCATTTGAGTTGATGTGCGATGCTAGTGATTACGCTATTGGAGCGGTTCTAGGCCAACGAACTGACAAGAGATTCCATCCGATATACTATGCAAGTAAGACTCTCAATGAAGCTCAAAGGAACTATACAACCACGGAGAAGGAGCTCTTGGCCATAGTGTTTGCCTTTGATAAGTTTAGGTCCTACTTGGTGCTCTCTCACACTATTGTCTTCACGGATCACCAAGCTTTGAGGTATCTTCTATCCAAGACCGATGCTAAGCCAAGATTGATTCGATGGGTTCTTTTGTTGCAAGAGTTTGACATTGAAATTCGGGATAAGAAGGGATCCGAGAATGTAGCCGCCGATCACTTGTCTCGTTTGAAAGAAGCTGAATTGGTACACAATGGTAATAAAGAAATCAACGACAACTTTCCCGATGAGCTATTATTCGCTTTAGCGACAATGGAGTTCGAGGAGCCTTGGTTTGCGGATTTAGCTAACTATCTTGCTAGTGGATATTTGAAGGAGGGCCTCTCCACTCAAGACAAAAGGAAGTTCTTTGCGGATTTGAAGCATTACTATTGGGACGATCCCTTTGTGTTTCGAGTTGGCTCCGATGGTATGATTAGAAGATGTGTTAACCATGGTGAAGCGAGGGACATCATGCTTCATTGCCACTCCAGTCCTACGGGAGGACATCATGGAGTAAATCGCACGGCTCGCAAGGTACTTGAGTCCGGATTCTTTTGGCCTTCGATCTTTCGAGATTGTCAAGACTTTGTCAAGTCTTGCGATGCATGCCAACGCTCAGGTAACATCTCTTCCCGTAATGAAATGCCTTAACATGTCTCATTAGTGGTCGAAATATTTGATATATGGGGTATTGATTTTATGGGACCGTTTCCTACTTCGCATGGTAACAAATATATCTTGGTTGCGGTTGATTATGTGTCTAAATGGGCGGAGGCACAAGCTTTGCCTACCAATGATGCCCGAGTTGTAGGGAAGTTTCTTGTTAAGTTGTTCACCCATTTTGGTGCTCCTCGTGCTATTATTAGTGATCGAGGTACTCATTTTCATGGACAATTCGATAGGGTGTGCCGACGGTTCGGTGTCACTCATCGGATGTCTACCTCGTATCACCCTCAAACTAGTGGCCAGGCCGAGGTAACTAATAGGGAGCTTAAGAGAATTTTGGAGAAAACGGTCGACCAATCACGGAAAGATTGGTCGACAAAGCTTGATGATGCTCTTTGGGCCTACCGCACGGCTTATAAGACTCCTATAGGCACTACTCCCTATAGGATGGTCTATGGCAAAGCTTGCCATTTGCCGGTAGAGCTTGAGCACCGATCTCTTTGGGCGTTGAAATTTCTAAACCTTGATATGAGTCTCGCAGGAGAAGAGCGTAAGTTTCAGGTACATGAGCTCGAAGAGTATCGCCATCATGCTTATGAGAGTACCAAGCTATATAAGGAGAGGACGAAGCTTATTCATGACTCCCGCTTGAAGTCGGGCAAGGATTTTAGAGTTGGTGACCAAGTCCTCCTATACAACTCTCGGCTCAAGCTCTTCCCCGGGAAGTTGAGATCTCGTTGGTCCGGACCTTTCACGGTAACTCAAGTATTTCCTTATGGCACCGTTGAGGTAATCTCTCCCTCTCAAACCAAGCCTTTTAAGGTGAATGGCCATCGACTTAAGCATTATGTGATTAATGATACTATTGGTACGGTCGAGGTTTTATCCTTGGCTATACCTTGAGTGCTCTTGGTTTCGTCTAGCTAGAGACGTTAAAGAAGCGCTTCATGGGAGGCAACCCATGTTATCCTTACCTTTTTGCTTTTATGATTTTTGTGTTGATTCTAGTTCATTGAGTTGGATTTTGGCAAGCACTTAGGAGGTTCACTCTTCACAATGAGCGCTATGGGACTCTTCCACTACTTTGGCTTCCTAAGCTTTTCTCTCCAATGCGGTAACTTCGTTCCACCCTACTCTCTCTCTAGATCATTGAGGACAATGCTCATGTCAGTCGTAGGGGAGTTTGAGGTTTGGTGTGATTATTTGTTGGTAGAAGTCTAATGTGTTGTTTGGTTGAGTTGCTTGATCTTAATTGAATGTCGATTCCCTCTACTGTAGAGTCATTCAGTTCTTGACTTTTGGTGTTTAATTGACTTCAATCTTTCACAATGACGTTTAGACTGTCCTACCTAGAACCTATAACCAGCATGCTAGAGCTAATCTCAAATGAGTCTAGGCCAGAACAGAAATGTTATCACTCTTGTATGTTGGTTTATTGGTTTGATACGTGTTTTTGTACCACTCGATAACACCGGTCTAAGATGATGAAGGGAATCAGAATTTTCACCATATTCCATGTTTTTCATCACCCTTTTGATTCCTCGTGATTGTGGCTTGAGATTAGACGGAATCCAATTCGAAATCTTGTGTTGAAGTTGTAAGGGGCTAAGGATCAAGTGGCTGATGAAAATAAAAGAAAAGAAAAGCTAAGCTAGGCAAGCTCGGCACCTAAGTGAAGTGTCGGGTTGAGCACTAGCAAAGGCAAAAGCTGTGAGCTAGGCAGGTTCAACACCTAAGTGAAGTGTTGGATCGAGCACTAGTATGCAGTAAGAAAAAGAAAAGAGAAGGAAAAAATGAAAAGAAGGAAAGAAAAGAAAAGGAAAAAAAAAGAAGTTCTCAAATGTAGCCCTTGATCCTATGCCCGAGTTTGTAAAATGCGGATCTAGAAGCGGATGAAGTCGAGTCGATAGCCACATCATGATCACGCATCACTCTCCTATCCCCGCCTTTTCCGTTCCATCTCCTGAGTTCAAGTCCTTTTAATTAGAGTCGGTGTTGTCGTGGTCGGTTTTTCTGTATCCCAATTAACCACTACTTGAAGTGTGCAGATATTAGTGAGGTCTGGACTTGTTTGGTTGAAGTTCTTGCATGTGTAGGTTTAGTTTGTTCGTGGAACAGTTTAAATCGAATTGTTATTGCTTGAATCTCAATGGAGCCGATCTTGTCATTTGTGAACTTGGATGTTTTCTGATTCTTTTGCTTGAGGACAAGCAAAGCTTAGTCGTAGGGGAATTTGATGTGATCATATTTTGTGCATTTTAAGTCCTCGTTTGACCTATGAAATGCCCGTGTTTGATCCTTAAATGCCATGCTTAATATGCTTTTATTGATGTTTTGTGCTAAGTGTCCATTTGTTGTCCGGTTGCTACTTTGAGGCCATTTCCTTGTCTATTGGAGCTGTTTTATTTGTATTTTCAGGTCTTGGCATTGAAGTACTGGTGACAAGGAGCACGTGGGATCAAACGGGAGGTCAATCGGAGCTAGGACGGAGGAGATATGGACGTGGCAAAATCGAAGAAAATACGACTTTCAGCTGAAGACAGTTTCGGCGAAACTATCATATAGTTTTCGCTGAAGAAGAAGCTTTCGGCGAGATTTTCAAGTCCTCGGTCCGAAAACTCGAAGCAGACAGAAGGCCTTTGCGCTTTGACAACATTTTCGGTGAAAACATTCAAAGTTTTCGCCGAAAACTTTAGAAGGAATGAAGCAGCGTGTTTTCAAAGGCGTTTTCGGCGAAAATCCTACAGAATTTTCGCCGAAAATATCAGGCAAGTCCGGCGTGCTATATAAAGGTGAAAGAGGCGTGAGTTTAGACATCAATTCATTACTTTCCACAACACCATCGCCGATTGCCCTCTCTCTCTCAATTGTTCATCATCAACTCCATCATCTCCTCTCCCTTAACCACATACCATCCTCCCTCAATTATTGATCAACTTGAAGATCTAAGTGAAGCCTTCTACCCTTGGATTGGAGCTTGAAGAGCCAAGTGAGTAGATCCTTCATGGAAGCAAGGATGGTCTCCTCTCCTCAATTTCAGGTTTCTTCCATGGTTAAGCTAGGCTAAGCTTAGGTTTAGTTTAGTGAGGGATGAATCAAGCTAGGATAGGTGATTGATTGTATGGATTGATGTTCTTCTAGCCATTTGTGTAAGATGATGATCCTAGACCTTGTGCTTTGTAGCCATTAGAGCTTGTGTTGTTCTTTTGGTTTTGTTATGTCTTTAATACATGAGAATGATTGATTGATGTTGATCTAAGGTTGTAGGATTGTAATTGGATGATTTGAGAGATTGGATTATCAAGTTACAACCATTTTGAGCTTGTTCTTCCTTGTTGACATTTTATCAAACACTTGGTGTGCATTTAGTTTTCTTTCATTTGAAGGTTGAAAGACCCTTGTGATTGCTAGACTAGTGTTATATGATTGACATGAGAGTGTCTTGCATCATTTACCTTGTGCTAGATGATTGTTGATATAGAATTCAAGTTCCAAGCATTTCATTGAGCTAGTTTAAAGCATTCCATTCCCTTTGTTCACATAGCGAGAGCATGGTGCATTTGGTCTAGGAATAGAGAGTCAATTGTGCGAGAGCTCGTTGATTCTACTTGATTGAGATGCATGGTCATTAATTACACGTTGTTGCTTGAGATTCAATCCAGCTTTCATGAACCTTGAGTTTGAAGAAACCCCTTGCTAGACTAAACTCCTTTCTCTCTTATTTGATCCTCAACTTCTCTTGTCAATTTTGCTTTGCTTGTTTATGTTTTTAACTTGTTTTCTTTCAAACCAAATCTCAACTCAAAATGTATGGACCGTTCACGAATTTTGTGAGTATTAGCCTACGAGAGGACCTCGAGGAATACGACCTTGATAAATTCCTTATCAGAGAACCATCAGTCCGAAAATCACAGGAGAGAAGCAGCCGGACACCAGCCATTTATGAAGGAATTTTCACCGAAAATTCCTCAAGATTTTCGGCGAAAATATTAAGCTGATTCGGCGGGTATTAGGGTTAAGTATAAATACTTAACCGGCGGTCGACAACATAATATACATCATAATATACTTTTCGTAATCAGAATTCGAAGAATTCTCTGAAGTTCTGGAGCGAAGAGTTAGAGTTCGAAGAGCCGGAAAGAGATCGTGACGCCATCCCTTCCACCTCGGAGAATCGGAGCTAGGATTGTGGTTTACTGAAGATCGAAGTCTATCAGAGTCGTCTAAATTAGGTTTTTCAGATTCTTTTCTGTTCTTCCTCTGGATGATGAACTCTTTCTTTGTCTTAGATTCTTTTGTGATAAACATGAGTAGCTAAACTCGTTAGAGCTTAGACTAGATGAACCCTAAGTGACCCAGGGCTTTAAAGCGGTCACGGATCGGCGGTGATTAGATTCGAAATTCAATCAGTTTCTCTTTCATGTTTGATTTGTTCTTCATTGTTCATGTTTCTTGTCTGGATTGATCACTTAGATTAGATTCTTGCTAAGCTAAGGATAGAAGCGAACGCTCGCCTTACTTTAGAACATCGAATTGAACAATTAACCTTATAATTGGAGTGTGCCTTTCGTAGGAACCGGTTAGGGTTAATCCATTGCAAGAGGAACTCATAAATCGTTAGTAATTGCACCAGTTAATTAAGTCGTTACGAGAGGCGACCGTACCCGGGCGGCTAATTAATCTTGGTAGTTAGAACGGATAGAGCGAACGTTCGTCGGTCTTAAACCTAAGGGTAAGGAGTTATGGTGGTGTCTTAGTGATTGATTGAATGAGAATCGAAATCCGCTGATCTGTTGATTGCCAATGCTCTGGGGAACGAAGGGGGATTCAAAGTCTAAGTTCGTCTGTCATCCTTGTTTTCAACCCTAATTTCCAATCTGCTTTAGTTTAATTTTTAAATTTCTCTGCATTTCGTAGAATTAGAAGTCGTGGAACTCACACCACGCACAAAGTGCTTGCATTCGAGTATTTTGCTAGTTTTTGGAGTAGTCAATCATAGAAGGCCCGTGGAATACGATCTACCCTAGCTTTTGTAGCTTTGTTAGTTATTTGTGTGAATCGCCAACGACAGGTTCACCAGTACATCTTTTTGTACAATTCCCAAAAGATGATATCTGCAGAGCTTCCCTCATCAACCATGACTCACTCTACTCGGCTATTGTATGTTATCACCCTACCATCGCTTCTAATCTCAGACCTCCAACACGAGCCATGTCTTCCTCCAGGAAATTCAGCACTGGACGGTTGACCCGGTCAATCATCATTAACTCCTGTACCTCTTCCTTTTTTACCTTCTTTGTTGGGCAGCTTTCTCCTCCAAAAATGGTTTGATAAACATGATTCACTTCTGGTTGAGACTTCTTCTTGGTGTCTTCGTCGCCCTGTGGCTCTTTCAGGCGGGTGAAAACACCGCCCTTCTTGTCTTGTGATTCACCTTTATCTCGGCAATCTTCTTCTTGTGCCTTATTTTTTCGCTTAGTGGTTACGATGAAATCCCTTAGTTTTCCTTCTCTTATCCATATTTCAATTTCATTCTTCAACTCTCTACAATCTTCAGTGGTATGCCCGTGAGAATCATGGAAGTCACAGAATTTTTGGTGACTTCGCTGATCCGCCGGAGTGTACATCGGTCCAGGCTAATTTATGGTATGTCCTTTATGCTGCATATACATCAGGATCTTCCTTCGCGACTCTGAGAGAGGTGTGTAGTATGTCCTTTCTTCTTGATATCCTCTTTTCTCTTCAGGATGACTTCTCCCGTATGAAGATCTCTCGGAGCGGCACCCCCTGGCCTACTGGTTTCCTGAAGATCTCCCGTATGAAGTTCTTCCTTCTTCGCCGCTCCTGGTCAAGGTTCTGCCAACTGCTCCTCAATTAATATAATTTTGTGTACCCTGGTATCCAAGTCGAAAAACAATTTTGGGGCCACTTGCAGCAGTGATTCCTGCAACTTGTCGTTGTGGACCGACTGGAATAAGCTTGCCGCAGCGATCTCATGATCTACCCTCCGGGTGGATTGGACCACCCCAGTCCACTCATCGAAGAACTCCTTCAGCGATTGGTTCGCCCCTTGCCTCAAGCTTACCAACGCCTGCAACGGGACTGTCCTCGTTTTCTTGCACTCATACTTCTGCGAGAAGATCATGGCGAAACTCTCCCATGATGTAATGGTGCCTTCTGGCAAGTTCATATACCACTCCCGAGCTCGTCCCCCAAGTGTGGCTGGGAATGCCCTACAGTATGCGGCGTCGCTTGCCTGCTGCATCTGCATGGCGATCTGGACAGCCTGCAGATGCTCGTCCGGATCGCTTGTCCCTACGTACCTATCCAGGTTAGGCGGTACTAATCCTTTGGGTAGTGGCTCGGCAAGGATCGCTCTGGACAGAGGCTGGCGCACTGCTAGCTGCGCGGGGGAGATTTGAGTCTCAGGAAGGAATTCATGTAATACCTCGAGATGAGAGTCTTGCGGCGGCCGCTTGACCTGAGTGTTGGCCACAAGAGCTTGAGCTTGCTGAGCGATCACAAATTTCAGCATTTGAGTGAGCTCCGCGTTTTGCTGCTCGAGGGACCGGAATCGCTGCTCAAGTAGCTCGTAAGCGTCTTCGGTGGGAACTGTACTGCGAGACTCAGAGTCATCTTCAAACTCACGTTCCATGTTTCTAGTGAGATCCGGATTCGCCCTGGAATCTGGGTTCACGCGTTTGATGGGTGTTACCCCATTGCCTCCTTCGCCACCTTCGCCAGTTAGTGCGGGAACTGCTAATGAAACCATTCGCCTTAAATTTGTGTGAAAAGTTGCCTGATCTTCCCCTATCTGGCGCGCCAATTGTTCCAGCCTTGTCGCTTGGCCCAATAACAGAAGCCCAAATGCGTGGTCTTCCAAGGATGGTGTACCTCGCAAGTAGTAGTGGGGTAGTTAGTTCAAGGGAAGTAAGGCAATTAGTTTAAGGAAAGGGATGGAAAAGGGGGGTGAATATCGTACCGCGGAGCGTTTTGTCCGCTGGGTAAAAGTGTTGTCCTCGGTCCTGTGGAGGGTGAAGGGTATTTATAGTACCCCCTGTCTTGGTCGCCAAGGCTAGATCTTGGCCGTTCGTTGTAGCCTCCACATGATGTTTGACACGTGTCTGTCTCTCTTTGGAACCCAAAAAGCCGCTGTATTGAGTCACCGCCTAGGGTTTCCTTGCGCCTTGGGCCGGCGCGTGCTGTTTGGTCGAGCTGCCATCTGGACCTTGTTTATTTGGGCCGCCTATTATGTCGTCTTAGCCCATGTCGATCATGGGCTATCCACCAGGCCTACCATCGCTGGAGGAGGAGCCCATCAATAATAGATAGAAGTTGAGGATATTTGTGCTTACTTTTTGTGGGGCAAGAACGAGAGCCAGAGAGTCAAAGCTGCCCGACTCCATATGGTGCTCCCTTTTGAGGAGGGAGGCCTTGATTCCGAGGATATGAGAAGGTGGAATTCAGCCAACATAATGAGGCATCTCTGGACTTTGTTGATCAGAAGTGGCTCATTATGGGTGGCATGGATAACACATTACAGACTCAAGCATCGTGATTTGTGGAGCCACAAAAGTGCAGATGGTCGTTCATGGCATTGGAGGAAGGTCCTAAATCTTAGAGACATTGCCAGAGATTATGTTTCATGGGAGCATGATGGTGATGTGACGTAGAATGGTGCATATATGCTGAGGTTCAAAGCAAAAAATGTGTGGCGAAGCCATTCATCATAAAGCAATCCAAAAACCCTAGTCCTACATCCTTTGGAATGGTGTCAGAATTCCAAAATACAATATAATAACCCGGCTGGTTTTTCGGAATAGAATCTCTACCTTGGATAAAGTGTTGACTTAGAATGTTGGTGTCATCAACATATGCCCTATGTGTGATTGTATCCTGAGAATATAGATCACTCGGTTGTAGCTATGTCAGAAGCTGCTTGCATTGTTTCTTCCCTCAGCTCCAACTGTTAGATAGCTGGGATAGGTTTGTGCAATCAGCTATTACTACTTGACAGGGGGGACTCTCTTGAGAAGAAGTTCAGGAGGCTTTGTTGGTGTGTAATCATTAGTGAAGTTTGGCGTGAGCGTTACAGGAGAGTCTTTACCAGTTCGAAGATGGATTGCAGTACCTTGTGTGCCAAGGATTCAGAAGACCCTGTGTGTCTTTGTTGCTGAACACTAGCATGAGTCAGACATGAAGAGAAGTGTTTCTCTCTAGTTCCTCTCTCTTTCTATTCTAAAGAATTGGTTTAGGTGGCCTAGAAGAGCGAAACCATCTCATCTAAATTGAGGGAGTTTTGTTCTTCCAATCTAGTTTTGCCTAACTTGTTTTGAGAGGTTTCTGATTTGGCAATGAGCCTACGTATTCCTAGAAGATTAAGCTCACCAAGTCTTTGTACTTTCTCTTGTGGCTAGTTAGCCTTGTACTTGGACTCTTTTTTTAATGAAATATAACCCCTAATTATTCATTAAAAAAAGTGTGAGCTGATTTTTAGAAATCACTTCGTCCTTAATTTCAAATTAAGTGAATTTTTTTTCATTTAAAATTATTTGAAAATTCCACATTTCTTTCAAAATTCAATTTCAATTTTTCAACTAAAATATTATTTTTTTTAATTTAAAATTAGAATTCATAGAAATGAAATTGACACTAATCATAGTCTTAGTTTTTCAAAGAGAAATCCAACAAGATCCCTCTTGATATGCTTTTAAATAATTTTGAAAATCATATTTTTTTTCTACATTATTTTAAATATAGAAAATAATAATAACGACTGGAAAGACTTCAATAACTACTTATAGGTACAATATGTTTTTATTGCTACCTTTCAGTACTTATGTTACAGTTAGAAGCTAGGTTTTGTACCTACCCGCCCTATGGGCGGTGTTGTTTTCTTCGCTTGTTTGAATCATAATAAGAAAAAGTTTGATTACAATTGGTTATAGTTATTTTATGCTTAAATTCTCAATCATTCAATGCATTAAAACTTACGATTACAACATAAAATTTCAACGGTTTTTTTTGGGCTTAATACCCTTACACAACATGACCTTTTGGCTTATCACGACTCTGTACACACCGTTTGCTAAATTACAAGAATGACATGAGCTACTGACCGTATTCGAAAATGGCATGCCGTCAATTTTCGCACGGAATCATAATAGGTGGTGCCACAGAGTTAGCTGACTATTTCTGAATTCTTACGTGGCATGTGACATGGCTTCCACGTCATATTAACTATTTTTTTAATTTCCAGTTTCCTTCTTTCTTCTTTCTCTCTTTCTTTATTTTACTGCGCGTTAACCCTATATCCTCACCCTCACTTCCTCTGCCACCCTGCCTCGTCTCCTCTAGCCAAACTTCTTGCCGAATACTTCCTTCTTACAAACAAAGACACGTTCTTTATTCCTTCATTATATAAATATAGTTGGGCTAAGTCTCATCTTCAATCAATCTCGATTATCAAATATTCTAAGGTCTCCCCATTTCTGATTAATATTTAAGAAATCCTCTCAGAAAAAAAATTTAATCTGATCTTTGCTTGCTCTGATATCAGCAATGGCGATGACGATTCTCCCCACTCGAGACTGCCTCCAAAGTTGGTTCCGTCATGAAACCCTATCTCACGCGGGAAGAATCGATGGAGATCTGATCGCTAACCCTAGCTCTCGACGACGGAAGAGGAGCCCGACCGAAAATCAAAGCCAATTGCGATCTCAATCTCAACCCCTAGTGGCGAAGCTTCCTGGTAACAACTTCGTGATGGGCGAGGTCAAGATCCTAAAGCGTGGGGAGTTATTGGACTCTGCTGAGAAGAAGACTACAACTCGGGCAACAATGGGTCTAAAAATGGAGGAAGGGAAGAAGAAGGAAGAAAAGGTGGTGGCAGATCTAGGTTCCAGGCCCTCCTATCCGGCCGCCAAATCTTCAAGCTCTGATTCTCCTCTCCTAGAGACTCCGAAAATTAGTACTTAGGCATCTAGTATAAGAAAATCTTGTAAGGGACCTACGTCTGCATTTTCAATCGTGATTCCCTCTCCATAACCACTCCACCACCGATTCAAAATCAACAACCCCTCCTACTTTGTTGTTGTCACCGAGGACAACAAGATTGTATGGTCGTTGAACGGGACCGGGACGGTCCTGTTCGACAATCCGGTTATCCAGCTGCTGGATAGTGGAAATCTGGTTATGAGGAGTGGAATCGGATTCTGTGAGAGAGCTTTTATCATCCGGTGGACACTCTACTTACGGACATGAAATAAGGGTGGGATTTAGATACCGGAGTCGAGACGTATTTAAATTCATGGGCGGAGAAGGATGATCCGGGTCCTGGAAAGCTAAATTTCAATATGAATTACCCCGGCTTCCCGGAGTTCTTCCTAATCAACTCTAGCAGAGTCGACTACTGGAGCAAAGTCCTGGAGATGCAGTTGTTGGACTACATCTCCTTCGACTTCGTGACATCCTACGGCGATTGTTGGGGCCGAATCTGGTTTGGTTTGGTTTCTTTAGAAGAGAGATCAGATATGGGGAAGAAGGGGAAAATTTTAAAATTAAAAAATATATTTTGCAGTTAATATGACGTGGCAGCCATGTCACAAACCACATAAGATTTTGGACACAGTTAGCTAACTCCGTGACGCCACATGTACTGATTTCCTGCGAAATTAGACGACATGACATTTTCAAAAATGGTGTCGATAACTCATGTCATTCTTGTAATTTGACAGTCACAATAAGCCTAAAGGTCATATTGTGTAAGAGTATAGGCTTTTTTTACCCATAGTTTAAATATTTTTTTAATGTTTATTCATGGTTTAATTTATAGATTAGTTTAACTATGATTGTTTTATTATAAATGTTACTAGGTTTCAACCCGACCTGTTGGTCGGGAATTTTTATTTAACAATGGTAGTCATAAAATATTTTTATTTTTTGGAAGGCATTAGATTTAGGTGCAAGAAATGGTATGAATATGTTTCATTTCAAACATATATCTATACTTATTTAAATTTAATCAGAAAAAAAATCTATACCTGCTGAAATACAAATTCATATATGTGTCGCAAATCCAAAATTCAATGTCACATTCTTTTTTTTAAGTCAAACACCATTGATCGCTTTAGGCAATCAATACACATGTCATAAAAATCATAGGTTGGAACATCAAGCACGACCAAATTGATATGATGCATATTTCCGCAAGTATCACGGGTTACCCAAGGCCTTGAACCCAATTAAGTGTCTTGACCCTTATTAACTCTAATTTTATACAACTTTTAATATAATTTTCTTAAATATTTCTACAAATATATTCATAATTTTACTCAAATCTTACTCGAGCTAATTACAATTTATTGCCAAGCGATCCTTATAAGCTTGCAATATGATGAACTCATAATTTAAATTACACGTGATTTTACTAACATGTCCCCTATTAAACTCAACTGAGACTAATTAGCTTGTGTAACTCCTCAATATCCAACCAAAACCATGGCAAAAGTAAATAATATATTTAAGTACATGATAATCGCCGTCCAACCTATTGATAATTCTAGGCTTCGCAATTCATCACCCGAAATCCAATTGATTTGGGTGGGGATTACCCGTTGACCGGGTAAAGTTGACGGGTATGGGTAAACCTGATACCTAGTTAGGGCGGGTAACTGGTGGGGAAGGGTTTGAAGGTATTCGCCCCATACCCAACCTGATGGGTACCCGGTATGAAATGATGTTGTATTAGCCACAATATATCATCAATGAACCAGACCCAATTTCTTATTCACTCATTTTCACTTCAATTCATCGATTGAGTAGTCCCCGTTCCCTCTCAATACTCTAAAAATCGTAGATCAATGAGTCATAAAACATGTATCGACTGTACAATGATCAATGAGTCATAAAACACAATGATTCAAAAAAATATATAGTTTAACATTAAAGTGCTTATATGTAATGAAAAGAAAGAGAAATAATTGAATTTTGATTTAAAAATTGAATGATGATGTGGAAATTTGTGAGAAGGGTTCTAACTTATGTGTCAAAACCAATTATATCATACTACAATTAAGATTATTAAGATTAATCTAATATTAAATTAAATTAAATTAAGTTATTTTAAAACCAATTTAACCAAAATGTTCCAACAACGGATAACTATGATCACACTATCACCGTGTGTAACCAAAATAATATTACCACGAAACACTTAGTTGATACTCATTATTACATATTGACAAAATTATGAATACAAATATTGTATTCTTTAAAGTTTAGAACATGAGATTTTAAATAAAATCTCAGTCACGTACATGTGGTGCATTGGGGTCTGGAACCAGCGGTGTTTTTTTTACTCCTAATGGGATCACATGTCCTGTCGGTGTTTATAGGCAGGGATTTGTTGCTCCTACTCCGCCTCTATGGACAACTGTATTAGAAATCTCTGATGCTAGCTCAGAGTTCATACTTTCTGTCAAGCTCCCCTATCTGGCGAGCCAATTGTTCTGTCCCAGAGAGTCTAGGTTGGTTCAATGAGTTGGTTCGAGTGGAAGATTATCGATGTGGATCGTCTGACTCCTTACGTCGTGGGATACCTCGCAGTAAATTAGTCAAACAGGTAATAAGAGGATGATTAAATGAGGGTAAGCTTGTATGGAAGGTGGCGTAGGAAGCAGAGAAGTACCGGGGGCTTTCCTATAGGCTTGTGTCGTGTCCCCTTATTTAGGGAGTCATGTGTTACTTATATCCTTGTGGTGAGCTTGATGAGTGCCACGTGGCGCTCCCTGGTTGGTGAGCAGAGTCGGTCTCGGTTTTGACCTTTGCATGGCGGCTAGGGCGTCGAAGTGGTGAAACCCTAATCCCTGGTGGGCCTTGGAGTCTAGCAAATCTGGTCTGATCTGGGAGTGAACCGGATTCTAGGTCTGATCCAAAGGGGTTTGGGCCATCATGAAGTTATTAGAAGAAGGAACAAAGTTTTATTGCTGAGTGTTTTGAAAACAATCAAATCCTTAGCAGAGAGAAGAAAATGGTGAAGGAGGGTTACTCTGTTAATATTTCAGACGTGAATAACTTCAAATAAGAAGAAAAACAAAAGGACATCCAAGTTACTCAATAGTTTGGTTCGTATGCTTGTTGTTTTGTGCATTTCTAAATTCTCTTTTAAAGTTTACTTGAGTTATTGTTTTAGCAAAGTTTTGTTGTCCTCGAAGAGAAATGTTTGCTTTCCTTTTATTTTTTGTGTCGTTGTTTACCCTCTTTTAGAATACTTCCTAAAGGTTGAGACTCTAGAAAAGCAATGCTCCTTTCCATTTCAAAAATAGATGGTGCTTAGGTCAACTACCCCGAGAAATGGAAAAATCGTGTTATATTATTAGTATGTGTTAGATGTTCTATATTTTGGTTTACCCTTATTTTTTTAACTTTCTCTGTCAACGCTAGAAGTTGTTTTTCTTTGGAGAAGAAAGGAGAAGGGGGAATAAAGGAGTAGTTTAACGGGAAAAAATGTTGCTTTTGATTTGAATTTTTTAAAACGAAGGTCCGTCCGTGCATTTCGGAGGTCCTGTTCTAAATTTATTATGTGGCCCTATTAGAAATTATAATTAAAATTTGATTTGTTTGGTTATCCTAACTTGATTTTTTTGGGGCAGGTATAAAATCATTGGTTTTGGACAATAATAATACCTATTCATGATGGTATGCATGTCGACCCTATGCCCCGTGAAAAATACCCTTCTCGGACCCGATCATCCATGAAGTGAGCTTTAAGGTACCCACCTTGACTTAGACACATTGTCATTCATAGACTATATGAAATTTATTAACAGTTAAAAAATATGAAAAGTAAAATAATACATGAAATATAAGTTAATATCATATCATATTTGTATATTTAATAATAAATTTAGATAAAACAAGATGATAATAAGAATAGAAAGACTAATTAAAAAATATTGATTAAAATAAAAAAATTAGTTTGATTTTGTCGAAGATAGGGATTGAACCCTTGACCACCTATAACAAAACTTAGAGTTAAGCCACTAGTCCACCACTACATTCATGTTTATATTTTGCAGATTTTATTTATAATACATGTCTTAGTTGTTTCTAGTTAACCCGAAACTTTTGAGGCCCTGTGCCATAGGGCTGGCCCTGATCCACATCAACTGCATATGTTGATTAAACTAATGCAATTTGGCGTTCACTTCATTTTTCCATCCACCTTTTGACGAAATGGTATTTCGTGAATAGTAATTCGAGCTTAGTAGTGATGTGAACCACGCCAACGACTGTGACGAAACCCGACAATGGATCGAAACCAATGAACTCAAATTTTTTGACAAGGGGGGAACCAAGATAGATACCGACCACGAACAAGGATGAATGTCTCGTTGATACGACTGTCGCTCTCTCGAGTATGAATCCACACACTCTCAAAGAACCCTAACGAGTTAAAAACTCAAAAAAGTTAAAAGTTCAAACTTTATTATCAATTCTTTATTCTAAAAACAAAGGTTGGAGAAGCTTTATATAGTCTTTATACAAGAATCATAATGGTTTAAGGAAAAAGAAAAACAAACATATTCTTACGTGGAAAGGTAATAAAAACTAATATTTTAATGAACTAATCCTAATCAAAGACAACTATTAAACAATTAAGTAGTTTTTAATATCTAGTCTGTCGACTTTAAACAAGAATATCTCCTTTCTCCATTCAAATCTGACGGCCCATAATATATGGATGAAATGGTAATTGAATTATCTTTCTAACCCCGTTGACCTTTCATTAATCGGAGTCCTGGGTAAATAGTTATTACTAAAATACTAAACTAGGTAGAATCTTGACGAATTTCATCAAGTAATACCCAATGAGCGAAAAGAATTGAGTGGTCAAAGTGACTGAGTTAAAAAAAATTAGTACTATATGGTATATTTAATTCAGCAGAGCTTAATTTAATTTCTAACTAGCAAGTTTGGCTACGTTGCGGCCTGGTAACCCATGGACTGGTAACCCATGGACACAGGCACAATGTTGTGAGCACAATTGTTGTGGTATTTGTTTGATGAATTTATGCCTCGCCGTTCTCAAGGTCTAATGGCAAGCTAATATTAGAGTGATTGGTGTTTATTTGTAGGTTCTATCGGTCAATAATGTTGTTGCCATATGTACGTTTCATTGTACCGTAACTTTTAAACAAGAATATCTCCTTTCTCCATTCAAATCTAACGGCCCATAATATATGGATGAAATGGTAATTGAATTATCTTTCCAACCCCGTTGACCTTTCATTAATCGGAGTCCTGGGTAAATAGTTATTACTAAAATACTAAACTAGGTAGAATCTTGACGAATTTCATCAAGTAGTACCCGATGAGCGAAAAGAATTGAGTGGTCAAAGTGACTGAGTTAAAAAAAAATTAGTACTATATGGTATATTTAATTCAGCAGAGCTTAATTTAATTTCTAACTAGTAAGTTTGGCTACGTTGCGGCCTGGTAACCCATGGACACAGGCACAATGTTGTGAGCACAATTGTTGTGGTATTTGTTTGATGAATTTATGCCTCGCCGTTCTCAAGGCCTAATGGCAAGCTAATATTAGAGTGATTGGTGTTTATTTGTAGGTTCTATCGGTCAATAATGTTGTTGCCATATGTACGTTTCATTGTACCGTAACTTTAAACAAGAATATCTCCTTTCTCCATTCAAATCTAACGGCCCATAATATATGATGAAATGGTAATTGAATTATCTTTCCAACCACGTTGACCTTTCATTAATCGGAGTCCTGGGTAAATAGTTATTACTAAAATACTAAACTAGGTAGAATCTTGATGAATTTCATCAAGTAGTACCCGATGAGCGAAAAGAATTGAGTGGTCAAAGTGACTGAGTTAAAAAAAATTAGTACTATATGGTATATTTAATTCAGCAGAGCTTAATTTAATTTCTAACTAGCAAGTTTGGCTACGTTGCGGCCTGGTAACCCATGGACACAGGCACAATGTTGTGAGCACAATTGTTGTGGTATTTGTTTGATGAATTCATGCCTCGCCGTTCTCAAGGCCTAATGGCAAGCTAATATTAGAGTGATTGGTGTTTATTTGTAGGTTCTATCGGTTAATAATGTTGTTGCCATATGTACGTTTCAGTGTACCGTAATTTTAGTTAATTAATATCATCAACTTCATTAAAAAAGAGAGTTATAAGTTGAATTTGACTGCTACCTTGAAGTCACAAAAGATCGGTGGGATCAAATAGTTGAAGTGTGAAATAAAGAGTTACGATAATAGGATCATGCTCAACTGTAGTCATCATAGCCAGAAAATCAGCTTGTTAACCAAACTAAAACTAATTATGTTTGATTACATATGAACAAAATCAGCTTGTTAACCAAACTAAAACTAATTATGTTTGATTATAGGCGAAGTTGTACATGTAGCTAAAAGCGAACGCACAAGAAGCTAACAAATGACCCATAGACAGCAAACAGATGATGGACCATTGAGTTTACAAAAAGCGTGTGGCATAAACATTGCGTACATAGGGTTCCCAAGCCTCAATTGTTCCAACTCTGTTAGTCGCAACTTTCGAAACCGCTTAGAATTGTAAACAAATTACAAAAGAAATTAGTTCTTAGAAGAGGTTGTTGAATTCGTGTTCATTTGTAATTCAAGTGGGAAGATTAATTTTTTTTGTGAATGAAAGTATTGAAATCCCAAGAAGCAACCAAAAAGGCAGACCCTCATATCCTGCAGCATGAAATAGATTAATAGGAAGTAGACCTGACAATTTTGGACCTGATCCGAACCCGCCCGAAAGTTTATGGTTGGGTTTTCTATTTTGGCACCCGAACCCGAAAACCCAACAATTTTTTAGGTGGGTTAGGGTCAAATTTAGGGTCGATCCGTTGACCCGAAAAATCGTAGTAGTGCATATAAATATCTATTTTTAATGTTACTTATGTTATGAAAGTGATGGAGAACTATGAACTATGAAGTAGAGAGGAAAGACAAGAGAGAAAGAGGAGAGAATTGCTTCTTCTTATTCATCCAAATAGATACAATGATGTGCTCTATTTATAGGCACATAATGTTGGAAGAACAGTCCAAGCCCTTAAACTAATCCCTCTCATTTGAAAGATTCTTTTCTTTAATCAAATTCTTTCTTTTCATTTGTGTGTCTATCCTACCAACTGATTGCAGGTTACAAAAGGAAATCATGATCAATGGCAAAACACAATCAGAAATTAAAGAGCAAGATCATTGCTCAATGGCTAGTGTGATCATCCCCTATTTGAAGAGACGGTTTTGCAGCTGGGAGGACAGAACTGTGGGATTACAGCTCGGAAGTGTTTTTACTCTGTTTAGCCGGTGAAGTGAAAAAACAGAGGGTGTTACTCAAGAGTGTTCTTGAGGGTTGTAATTTCGTTTAATAAAAGTGACTCCCCAAGCTTGCTTGGGCGTGGAGTAGGGTAATACCGAACCACGTAAAAATCCTGTGTCGTCTCTTCTCATCTTCCACTCCTTACACGATTCCAACATTCGTTTCCTTTCATCGTCAAGAATCAAGTTTACTGTTTCATTCAGTAATCCTGCAAGTGTGCAGTCGAGCATTGATCAATCGTGCAGTCGAGCATTGATCAATCGATTACATAAATTTCTTCCTTCTCTCAACTTAATCTTAATTCTTCGTCTACTCTTTCAATTAACTAACTATCCCCTGTTTCATTTGGTATCAGAGCTGGTCTGTGATCAACTCAATCGAGACTCGACGTCTGCCATGGATTGATCCACCTGAAAGAATGAGCACAAGCACTGGAAGCAGTAAACCACCAAATGTGGAAGGGCACTCAAGCACAAGACCACCATGGTTTGACGGAACTGGATACCAATTCTGGAAAAGCAAGATGGAGGTATTCTTTATGAGCCTAGACATCTCTGTCTGGCAGATGGTAAGATCTAAAACTTACAAACCTCCTGAAACTCTTGATGCCATGTCTGAAGAAGTTAAAACTAAAGTGCAACTGAATGCTAAAGCAATGAATGTCCTTTACTGTGCGTTATGTGATGAAGAATATAATCGAATATGTGCTTGTAAAACTGCTCATGAAATATGGAGTATTTTAGAAGCAACACATGAAGGAAACTCCTCTGTTAAGGACACAAAAATTGACTTATTTGTTCATGAATATGAAATGTTCAAAATGAATCCTGGCGAAACAATCTCTGAAATGTATGGTAGATTCAATTTGATTGTAAATCGCTTGTCTACTCTAGGAAGAAGTATTGAAAGATCTGATCTTGTTAGGAAAGTCCTTAGATCACTACCTAGGGAATGGATGGCTAAAAGGACTGCAATCGAGGAGGCTAAAAATCTTAATACTCTCACTCTTGAGGATCTCATGGGATCTCTGTTAATCTATGAACTTGTTTTGAAGCAAAACGAAATGTCAGATAAGAAGGTTGAACTTGAAGAGAAAGCTAAGAAGAATATTGCTTTTAAAGCTAAACAAAAACATGAAGAAAGCTCAGAAGAAGAAGATGAACCTGAGAACATTGAAAAAGAGATAGCTTTAATGAGCAGTAAAC
Organism: Linum lewisii; assembly: GCA_034768395.1. NCBI lineage: Eukaryota > Viridiplantae > Streptophyta > Magnoliopsida > Malpighiales > Linaceae > Linum > Linum lewisii. Next base: position 29,101,371 of record CM068300.1, on the reverse strand, counting down.
TTCGTAGGCTAATCAGATACAAGAAGGAAAATGGAAGAGAAAATAATCAATCTAGATCATCTGACAGATTTAAACATAACAGGAATAACAGGGATTTTTCTAAATCTAAACGAGATGATGATAGAGTTTATGAAGATAACAATGTTACATGTTATAAGTGTGGAAAAACAGGACACATACGGTTAGAATGTCCGTTGATCAAAGGATCAAGAGGAAAAGCATTGAAGGCATCCTGGAGCGAATCTGACTCTGACAGTGAAGATGATAAAAGCTCAAAGAATCAGCCTTTCATGGCGATCACTGATCATGAAGACTCTGATGATGGACAGGTGAGTACATGTTCTTTTGATGACATTGATTCAATTTCTAAAACAGAATTGATTGATGCATTTTTAAGTCTTGAAAGTCTTGTTACTGATCTCAAGTCAAGAAATCGTCTGTTAAGAGATAAAAACAAAACTTTGAGATCTGAAAACAACAAACTTGTTTGTAATCACCAGGCTAGGACAACACAGATTCTGGAAAACCCACCAAAACCTACTATCATTGTTAGAACTAGATCCTCTACATCTTTCATTCCTCCCATTTCGTCTGAACCTGGAATCTTAGGTCCATTTCCAAGAAATCTCAATACTTCAAATGATAAACTGGAATTCAACAATGCAAAGCTTAAAAGAGAGGTTGCACTTCTAGGAAATTGGAATTTCTTACTTCATCTAAGATTAAATGAATTTAAATGTCCTCGGTGTGGAAAACAAGAATTTCCTAATCAAAACTTCAAACCTTCTACTAAACTCTCTTCTGTTATTCGAAATAGCAAGGTACCCAAACAAATCTGGGTACCAAAACATCTGACATATGCTACTGTCTCAGATAATTCAGGATCAGAAGATGAAAATAAATCAGACAGACAATGAGTGGCATTTGGACAGTGGATGTTCTCATCACATGACTGGAAACTCTAAACTCTTCAGCTCACTTATCTTGAAAAAGGGAGATAAAGTTGTGTTTGGTGATAATAGTTTTGAAAGAATACTCGGTCATGGTTCTATTGGGTGTCTACCTAATCCTATTTTCTCTAATGTTCTTCTAGTTGATTCCTTGAAACATAATCTTCTTTTTATTAGTCAACTCTGTGACTCTGGAAATAGAGTCTCCTTTGAGTCTAATTTCTGCTTCGTCGAAACCTCTGACACAAACAAACTCCTGTTTGTAGGAAGTAGGAAAGAAAACATTTACTCAGTAAATCTTCTGAACTCAGAAGCATTCAAAGAAAAATGTTTCTCTGCAATTGAGAAAAATCTTGAATTCTTATGGCACAGAAGATTAGGTCATGCGAGTCTTAGCAGAATTGCAAAACTGTCCAAACTTGATCTAGTCAGAGGACTTCCAAAGCTAAAAGAAACCAGGGAATTCTTTTGTCATGCCTGTTCCCTAGGAAAACAGACTCGTTCTTCTTTCAAACCAAAGACAATTTCTTCTACTTCTAAACCTCTTGAGCTGCTTCACATTGATCTGTTTGGCCCTTGTAACATCATGAGTATAGGAGGAAAATTCTATACCTTGGTTGTAGTCGATGATTTTAGTAGATTTACATGGGTTAAATTCTTGGTTCATAAGAATGAAGCTCTTTCTTCTCTCCAAAATCTGATCTCCGAGGAAGAAAATCAAATTGGTCTGAAAGTGAAAAATCATCAGAAGTGATCACGGTGGAGAATTTGAATCACATTCTTTTGATCAATTCTGTACCTTCATGGGTATTCGTCATGAATTTTCAGCTCCCAGGACTCCTCAGCAAAATGGAATTGCTGAGAGAAAGAATCGAGCACTTCTGGATCTCTCTCGTACGATGCTTGCTGATCATGACACTCCTAAACATTTCTGGGCCGAAGCTGTTGCCACCGCCTGCTATGTGTTGAACAGAACACTAATTCAGAAAGACTTCTCGAAAACACCCTACGAGATGATTAAACTAAGGAAACCAAAGCTGTCCTACTTTCACCCATTCGGATGTAAATGTTTTGTGCTCAACACAAAGGACATCTTAGGAAAATTTGATCCCAGGTCCTCTCCAGCTCTTCTTCTGGGGTACTCAACCCACAGCAAAGCCTTTCGAGTCTTCAATCTCAAATCTAGAAAGGTTGAATAATCCATCAATGTTGTCTTTGACGAGGAAAATCCTTCTGCTCCGTCACCTCAGTCAGATGATGATGAACCTTCGGCTGTCATTCCCTCGCTACCATCCAATTCTCTCAGTGAAGACTCACAACCTCATGTTCCTTCTTCCCCAAACCAAACTAATCATCTAGTGAAGTTCTTGCTCCACCCCACATTCTTAAACGTCATCCTCCTTCTCAAATCATCGGAAATCTTGAGGATCGTTTGGTCACACGTTCTAAGAAACACCTTGACTTTGCAAATCAAGCCTTCTTGTCAACCATTGAGCCAAAACAGATTAAGGATGCTCTTAATGATGAATTCTGGATTAAAGCAATGCAGGAGGAACTTCTACAATTTGAAAGGTGTGATGTGTGGGAACTTGTTCCTCTTCCTCCAAACAAAAGTGTTATAGGAACTAAGTGGGTGTTTCGTAACAAAACCAACAAAGATGGAGTTGTTACTAGAAACAAAGCACGTTTGGTTGCTCAAGGATACAATCAAGAGGAAGGAATTGATTTTGATGAGACTTTTGCTCCAATCGCTCGCATTGAAGCAATTCAATCCTTTGTGCATTTGCTTGCTTCAAAGGTTTCACGCTTCATCAGATGGATGTGAAGAGTGCCTTTCTCAACGGGAATATTAAAGAAGAGGTGTTTGTTAAACAGCCTCCAGGGTTTGAAGATCACTCTTTCCCATCCCATGTTCTTCGGCTGAAAAAGGCTCTGTATGGGCTTAAACAAGCTCCAAGGGCATGGTATGAGCGACTTACAGAATTTCTCATTGCTGAAAAGTTCAGCCGTGGAACAATTGATACAACACTTTTTCTCAAGTACGATAAGTCGGACATCCTCATTGTTCAAATTTATGTGGATGACATAGTTTTTGGCTCTACAAATCCCTCTCTATGTTCCCAGTTCTGTTCCCTCATGACTAAAACTTTCGAAATGAGTATGATGGGAGAATGACCTACTTTCTTGGTCTACAAGTTACTCAAAAACCCTCTGGAATCTTTATTCATCAGAGCAAATATGCTCATTCCATGCTTGACAAGTTTGGTCTAGCCAGTTCCAACTCTTGTCACACACCCATGGCAACCACCCTTAAGCTAGATAAAGATGAGTAAGGGATCTCTATTGATCCAAAATTATACAGAGGCATGATCGGGTCCCTTCTCTATCTAACGGCTAGTAGACCAGACATCCAGTTCAGTGTTTGTCTATGTGCTTGTTTTCAATCCTCTCCTAAGGAAAGTCATCTCAGTGCAGTTAAACGAATTTTTAGATATCTCAAAGGCACTACTTCAATGGGACTTTGGTACCCTAAGAATGACTCATTTGATTTGCTTGCATTTAGTGATTCAGACTATGCAGGATGCATTGTTGATCGTAAGAGCACCACTGGTTCTTGTCAATTTCTAGGAGACAAACTAATCTCCTGGGCAAGTAAGAAACAGAGCTCTGTTGCCCTCTCCACTGCTGAATCTGAATACATTGCTGCAGGACAATGTTGCACTCAGGTTCTTTGGATCAAATCTCAACTTCGTGACTACCTCATTCATCTCCCTACTATCCCTGTTCTGTGTGACAATACAAGTGCCATCTCTATCTCAAAAAATCCAGTTCAACACTCTAGAACCAAGCACATTGAAGTTAGGTTTCATTTCATTCGAGAGCTTGTCCAAGATAAAGTTGTCTTTCTCTCTCTTTCATTTCAACCAATGATCAGTTGGCAGATTTGTTCACTAAACCATTAAAGGAAGACAAGTTTTGTGAAATTCGAACCAATCTGGGTATGGTAAGTGAATCAGATTTGGACAATCTCTGAATCATTACCTACCTTCTTCCTCCATCATAACTGCTACAAAGTAGGAGTAGATTTGATGAATCTCTTCCCCGCATGCACGTCCCTTCAATTTGGGGAAATAACTGCTTCTCCTTCCTTTTTCTGACGATCCACCTTCTTTTTCTTCTCACCATCTTTTCTTTTTTAAGCAGCCGTCTTCTTGTTCCTGTTCTCCATCTTTCTCACATACCTTCACCTCTGTCCTTCTCATTTTTCCGCAATGGCTTCTCCAATCCCTCCCGCTCGCTATGTTGATGTTCAACCCATGCCCTCCTTTTCCCAGGCCTATGACCTCTCCTTCCGTAACAAAGAGATCTTGGACTTCTACCAGATTGACCCCAATGACTTCGTTAAATACGGGGTCAGCCCAGCTCCTCTCATTTTCAACCTTGGATGGCACACTCTGGCGTTTGGCGCTCCTGGTGTCTACTGTGAAGAAGCCGTGAAGCACTTCTACTGCAACCTTCGTGTCCACACCCTGGAACCACCCACGGCTTCCTCGGTTGTCTTCGGCAAACGAATTCCAGTCTCCCCGACTGTGCTTGCCTCGGTTCTAGGTGTTCCTGTTGCTGGCTCTACTGTTCACACTGTTGCTGGGCTGCATCGGGTCGGTTGGGACATTCTCTTGCAAATCGCCTCCTTTGCCAAGTTCCTACCAATACTCGACGGGTTGAAGTATTTCAGTTGCCAGAAACTCTACGGATCCTTCACTGGTTTGTCACTCGAAGCTTTCTTCCTCGCTCGTCTGATCTTGATCTAATCACCCCTCTTGATGGATGGATTCTGTTCGGGGCTCTTCGCTCGAACCGTCTGAGTCTGCCCCATCTTGTTCTTTCCTCCATCATTCAGGCCTCTTCCCCTCAGTTTCCAGACAAGCTGCCGTTTGCCACGGTCATCACGTCCCTCCTTCTCGAGGCTGGTGTCGACCTCTCCGATCATGTTCTAAAGAAAACTGTCGTGTCCTCCGTCCTCAGCATGTCCTCCGCCGAGTCGGCTCCTTTCGTGCTCCGTTCCACCCTGCAACAGGGGGAGAATCCTCTAGCTGGAAGACAGGTATCTCCACCCACATTGCTCTGTCTTCATTTGCTCCTAATGAATACTGCTGTGAAGCGCATGCAGTCTCCAACAAAATGAAGATCCTCAAAGCACTCATCAAACGGAAGTCAGGCAATGATCAGCTAGCAGAACTAGCTAATTTAAATGCAGCAGAGTTCTGTCTACTGGCCAAACAGAGGATGATCAGGAAGCTTAACAAGCAAATTGATGAGATGGTGGAGTTCCTTCACGGACGAATGGACTGGTTCATGACTGATATGGAGCAAGTGAACTTTGGTGACTCTGATCTTGCAAGAGAAGTTAAGAAGAATCTGATTGCCAAGGTTGACAAGCCACCAAGCATGAGCGATATGTCGGACTATGAAGAAGACCCTTCTTTCTCCTTCTAAAACTCTCTGCATCTCGATCACTCCTTCTTTTTGAACTTTTGTTTGTGCCCCTCAGGTCACTTGTTATGTTGATCTGTTTTCTTTTTAAACTCTTTGCAAACCCTGGGTTTGAACTGAACTTTCCACTAGGAAAATCTGTTTGTCCTTCTTCCTTTCTTGTTGGTTCTTTGCTCTTACTAATCTTAGGGGGAGACTTTGTCTTCTCTATTAAAGGATGTGTGTGGTTGCAGGGCTCGAACTTAGGGGGAGATTGTTGGAAGAAAAGTCCAAGCCCTTAAACTAATCACTCTCATTTGAAAGATTCTTTTCTTTCAATCAAATTCTTTCTTTCCATTTGTGTGTCTATCCTACCAATTGATTGCAGGTTACAAAAGGAAACCATGATCAATGGCAAAACACAATCAGAAATTAAAGAGCAAGATCATTGCTCAACGTCTAGTGTGATCATCCCCTATTTGAAGAGACGGTTTTGCAGCTGGGAGGACAGAACTGTGGGATTACAGCTCGGAAGTGTTTTTACTCTGTTTAGCCGGTGAAGTGAAAAAACAGAGGGTGTTACTCAAGAGTGTTCTTGAGGGTTGTAATTTCATTTAATAAAAGTGACTCCCCAAGCTTGCTTGGGCGTGGAGTAGGGTAATACCGAACCACGTAAAAATCCTGTGTCGTCTCTTCTCATCTTCCACTCCTTACACGATTCCAACATTCGTTTCCTTTCATCGTCAAGAATCAAGTTTACTGTTTCATTCAGTAATCCTGCAAGTGTGCAGTCGAGCATTGATCAATCGTGCAGTCGAGCATTGATCAATCGATTACATAAATTTCTTCCTTCTCTCAACTTAATCTTAATTCTTCGTCTACTCTTTCAATTAACTAACTATCCCCTGTTTCACATAATACATAACTCCTATAGGCTAATGTAAATACATATGAATAGAGAGAATAATGAGTCATGAATAGGCTCATATAATTACACATGAATGGGGAGAAGAATGGGTCATGGAAGACATTGATTCTTATGATCAATAAGAATCAATGTGAAGGAAGCACCCTATGTGAAGGTAGCATCCTATGTGAATCATGGACATTCACTACATATATTATTCATAACACTCCCCCTTGAATGTCCAATGGTTAACGATATGCCCCTTACAACTTTACAAGAGAAAAATCAATAGAAGAACAATACATCTATAGGGATATAATATATTATTCGTATAATACGCTATCACATACTGCCTCGTTAAAAACCTTACCAGGAAAACCCAATGGGAAAAACCATGGTTAAGGGAAAAAGAGTGCAGTGCGTATTAACTCCCCCTCATGATAGCATAACTCAAAATCGTTCAATCTTTGAACTTCAATTTATGAATGATTTTTGTATGAAGTGTCTTTTGTGAACAAATATGCTAGATTGTCACTTGATCATAATTTCAATAATTATTCCACTGGTATCTAGAAATTCGTGTTGGAAAATAACTTGGTCAAATGCACATTCTTGTAGCTTTTCTAATGCGATCCACTTACAACTCGAGGATATATATATATTGTTCGGTTCAACCTCACCGAGTGCACTGTTTAACGACATTAGATCGTTATCATCTGAATAGAACGTTTTAAAATAATATTTAATCTATAAAAGCAAATTGGAGCTTAGTGCATCTGTTAGCACCGGAGTGTTATACCTAATGTTCTTTAGGTTTCCTTCTATAGCGGTATTTTTTTCCCAATATGATAGATCATCAGGTCTACCAAATTAGTTTTTCGTTCAAATCGCTCTATGCATCTTTTAACGACATGTAGATACTTATCCTCAAAAAAACAAGATTTTAAAAACATATTTATCTATCAAAACGCAAGCGGGTGCACTCGGTGCACCGGGTGCACCGGAGTGTTTATATATATATTATATATAAATTAATATATATATGCATTGTGCATGATTATATGATCATGTTTATGAATTATGATGTGGCTTCATAGTTTGTTTCACAAACCACCAAATAGTTGTATTGCCAAGTTGAACCGAATTTATAATTGACCAACACGAAGATCATATTCGATATTCAAAGATCACATAACTCATTGACATGTCTTCAATATGCTCAAATAAAATAACTTGAAATCTTATGTTATGTGAACATAACATAGTATATGCTTCAATTTGATCTCAATATCATTGAGTGAGAGTAGAGTATAATCTTGCCAAAATATATATTGATAGATGAATCAAGTCTTATGAGACTAGCCAAGATTCATGAGTATTCTGATTGCACTAAGATATGATACTTCATGACAGAGCGATTCTTCATTACTTTATCGATATATATCGAAATCTACTCAAATATAATGACCTTACTACCATAAAGATAGTTATGGACAATATATATCCATATCGAATTTTCAACACTTAGTATGTATCTTAATTTGTCGATAAACAACAATCGTGTTTGAAGGTACACAATGTGCAAGTAATTTGCAACGATATTGACTCATATCTTTCATCTCAACTCTTTAATCAAATAGCTTTTTTTTTTTAGAAACTCTTCTTGAGTCTCAATAGCTAATCAAATAGATAATAAGACGATGACATCTTAACCTTTAGAAATAAAGAAAACACTTTTTCAAAACTTAAGAAATTCATAAATTTTTTGATACGAATATAGTTTCAAAATCAAAAATATTTAATGATAAAAATCAAGTATTAAATATAAAATATTAACAAATAGAATATAGAAAACATTTGGTATACGAAAAATATCATTCTTTCTCAATCTCATAATTCGTATGTCGTCAATTCAATATGATTGAACCTATTCACATGAACTTGACTTATTGTTTGCATTTAGCAAAATGAATCATTCCGGAAATTTCATATACGCGTATATATGTCATTATTGGACAAACCATACATATAGGTTGTAATGACATCCATCAAAGACAAATATTTCCCTTCACAAACTGCCAGACCAATCATATAATGAAAAGTTATTGCATCCACCAAATGAAAATATGTTTCATCATAATCAATACTATATAGGTTTTTGTCATTGTACAAAACCTTTCAAAATGAGATGTCTTATAACTCGCAATTTTACGATTTTCATTATAATCGTAATGAGACAAATATATATATATTTTTACATCTTTATGTGTAGAGACTTTTTATATAAAAACTTTTCGTTTTTCTAGGGAATATAATATTGTCGCAATCGCATTTTCTATTTTGGCCAATCATTTCTTTGTTTGCATGCATTAATGAATTTGGCTCATGATCCTCATTTTCGCTTATCATATTTAGCGCTGCATTGCAATGAAAAATTTCATCAACGTTGACTTCATCATGATTCCAAAGTTTTTCAACAAATACATCGATGTATATTTCGTTCATAATTATCAGGTACCTGATGCTCTTCAGGAGCACATGTATTTGTTTGATATCATTTATCTTACCCTCAATTTTGATCATCTTAATTTAAAGCTCCTTTTCACTTTTTGAGGATTTATATCTTTGGAATCGATTGATTTTTCATGCTTCGTGAGTGCTTTAGACTCATTTGTGTTTTTACCAGTACGGAAAAACACTTATGTTGGAGCAAATGTAGTTGGCATAAGAGATTTTTTTATGTCACTATATTGGGGTCACTAAAAACGTCTGGCAGTTGATCAACTCAACTATGTTATTGAATTATCTTTGTGAACTTCAAGTTCATATTGTTTAGTACGAGGATCAAAATGAGATAATGATAATTCATTCCAACTAATCTCTTTCCAACCTTTGATTTTCTCCCCCCTAATGTTGGGAAATTTGAATCACAAAATGATGTGTTCATCTAAATGAGTCATCTATAAATCACCTGACAATAGTGTAAATATTTTACTATCAACGAAGACTCGTACCCAACATATATAATTTCCCAATCTCTGTTATTGAGACTTATCTTAATCAGTTGTGGTGGAGCAATTGAGATGTATATATCACATCTAAATATTCTTACATGTGAAATATGAGGTTTTGACCCAAAACCAATTATAACGGGGGGAACTCATTATAACTCGTTGGCATGATGTGAATTCATGTTCTTCATCTAAAGATACATGCATATAGGATAATATTCTCAATGACGTATTTCACTCATTGGATAATAATGAAAATATGCTCATAATAAAAATAATTGAGCTAATAATCTTGTGAATTGGATGTTGCGAGTATATACTCTAGACACATGTGAATGTCTAGTTGATGCAATTAAAATATCTAGATGAATCATATGTTGGGTGTAGCTTATGAATCCAAATATCACCCTTATTCTTTATGTAAGCGATTCATTGCTTACTTTTGTCAATGATTATCCAACCATCAACTTAGTGTGAGAACAAGCAACCGAAAAGGTTATTTATGTGTGTGGAATCTTTCAAAATTAACCACGTAAACTCTCAATTCGCATAATTGTAGAACCGGGATGGTTTAACCGGTTATGTCAAATAATTTTGCTAGGAGAAGTAAACTCTTAGTTTTACATTTGTAAGAGCTTCAATGAGGATGACAAATTATAATACTTCCAATATTTTTGTCATCATAATCTATATATGTGAATGTGATGAATTACACTCATCATTTTGTCTTTGTTTTCACAATATGATATCCATTAATGTGATATCTTTATAACTTAATATTCATACAAAATTTTGTAGAATATAATGCACCATCAATATGGAATCTCTTTCCTCTATGTAACAACTTTTGAGGATGTAATAGATTATAAATTTCATCAATATGAAATTTTTTCATCCATTGAATAATACATGAGCTCTTTCTAGTATTAGTTTTGGCTCCTTTCTTTGCCATATTATAAAAGGAGTATTTCTCCTTTATTGATGATATATGTCGATACATTATCGATAATGTATATCGATATTACTTGATGTTGATAGTGCTTGTAAAGAATCTCATTTAAAACGAGAAATAAAATATCATAATTTTCAATTATCGATATCACAAATAGGTGGCGATTGTTCTCTTCACAATCAGTAAAGATGATATTTTCTGAATAATCGATAGTAATTTGATCCACCATTTGTAATTTTACAACTGATACGATGTATGAACAATTCTTATTTCATTAGAATCATTGCATACTCCTTACTAGATGTTGAATTTTATCACTTTATTCATCAAGAATTTTCAACTTCCATTTGGAATATACTTTCTTTGTAATCCGCCTTACATTATGACCATCCAAACAAAATATTGTTTGCATATATAAATAATGATCATATCATGTCATATTCACTCTTTGAAATGCTATACCATATGTAATTTGATGCATTCCTTTGCAATAATTCTTTTGATATCATGTCTCTTAATACATTCATATCATGGATTGTAATAATATCTTATACATTCACTTCATGGAATGTGATACTGTATTTTGGACCATTGACACTCAATCATATACATCATTTATTACCCAATATAGGGAATTCTAATAGTGTCATCCAGACTATGATCATCCAAACAAATTTGATAGTTGTATCACCATTTATGTGATCATATTCATTTTCTCTTTCAAGTTTTGTGAAAGACACTTGAAATTTCATTCTTATGACCATCGAAATCATAGATGAATGTATTCTTTTGTTCACTTGTGAGAACATAGATATTGTCACTTTATGGACATCATTATAATCATTCATATGAAGGAATGATATCATGTCTCATGGATCATCAACATTTGAGACATATAAGTTAATCCTTTTTCTTTGGATAACATGTGTATCTTGATACACTTATTCTCATGGAATGCAATTGTATATTCCAAAACATTGGTTCAAATACCAATCTTTCTCACATCAATCATAATCATGTTTGCTACTTTGATTTGGACAAAATGTTATTGTAGCATATGTGTTGGATATATTCTGTATGATAAATGACAAATAGTCTTCTAGACTATTGATATTCAAATCAAATTCCAACATCCAACCATCATTGTTTCCAAAATCATCTCAACGAATGTCTCGTGCCAATATGAATCACGTCTTTGATATAATCATACTTGAGAACATAAACAATAAAATAAAACATATATGAACAATAACTAATTGAAACTTCATGAGATAGATTTTATACCTTAAGATGATGATCTTGTTCTCCAAAGAGTAAAGCTTCATAAATCTCCAAGTGGGCAGAGCTTCGTGCTGATAACGTGTTATGAAAGTGATGGAGAACTATGAACTATGAAGTAGAGAGGAAAGACAAGAGAGAAAGAGGAGAGAATTGCTTCTTCTTATTCATCTAAATAGATACAATGATGTGCTCTATTTATAGGCACATAATACATAACTCCTATAGGCTAATGTAAATACATATGAATAGAGAGAATAATGAGTCATGAATAGGCTCATATAATTACACATGAATGGGGAGAAGAATTGGTCATGGAAGACATTGATTCTTATGATCAATAAGAATCAATGTGAAGGAAGCACCCTATGTGAAGGTAGTATCCTATGTGAATCATGGACATTCACTACAAATATTATTCATAACAACTTATGTATTTTTATATATTTAGTCTTACATTTTCAATTTTTATAAATTTTGTCATTTCATTTCTTTTATCATGTAAGACATAATTCATAAATATCACATATCATGTAACACCTACCCCGAATCGACCCGGGTAAACCTGTGGTCGAACTAGTTACGAGTATCACTCGAAGTTACAACAATAAAATAAAAGGGAAATCCACATTAAAATCGAAGTTAACGGAACAAAAGTAAATCGGAAGCGCCTCCATTATTCAAAATCCAAAATCAGAACCCAAAGGTACAATTCAAAACCAAGAATCCTTTACAGTCCCGAAGTTCTAATCAATCGATACAAAACAACCCAACCCAAAATAGTCGACATGAATCCAAAAGATGGTCAACTCCTGTCCAGGCCTCCGAAGATCTTCTCCATGCCAACAACACAACGACCCTCGACACCCAGATAAACTCATGAACTTTAACTCACACACTCTAACCACGCGCACCTGAAAAGAGAAACCGGGGTCAGTTTCCCACTACAACAAAACGGAGTATTTGTGACGATTATTTTCCACAATTGTGGAGGTTATAACCGCCACAATTGTAGCAACTGTGGCAGTTGTACAACCGACCCAATAGGGAAGAAAAACCACCACATAACAGTCCGACACAAACGAATAATAGTGGCGGTCAAGAACCGCCACAAATATAGTACTGTGGCGGTTATTTTATGGCGGTTTTAACCGCCACTATAGTAAATAAATTACTGACGGATTAAACCGCCACTAATTTAATTATTTTTTTGGCGGTTAAAACCGCCACATGATATAATTTTTGGCGGTTCTGGGCACCTGAAGCATATACATAGTGGCAAAGTTGAAGTCGAGATATGTGGTCTTAATTCATCATTTAAGCATTCCAAAATATCTATAAACATCACAACATAATTATCGAACCAACAAATCATCCAAATTCGGCCTTATGAAAAAATTCACAATTTCGGGCAATTTAGGTAGAAAAATCTATCAAAATGCACAATTATAAGGGACAAACGATATCGAAACGATCCTAAATTCAAAATGTAGTCTCAATATACTACTAATTCCATGAATATCAACTCAATTTCATAAAATCACAAATTAGAAAAATTAGGGTTTCGTTCAAGAACACCCAATTCGGGGGTTGGTTACTTAAATGATTACTAAACTTTGACCAAATAACCCGGTGGTCACTGTTTTTCAAAAAATTTCCTAGCACTCACACAACTTTGGCCGATTATCCTAGAGGTCACTATTAGCTACAAACATCCATGATTCCATTAGTTTGCCTATGTGAACTCACCACATGGACTGCCACATAAGACAAGTCTGCCATGTCACTTTTTTGTTAACCCAAAACTGACCATTTAACCAACCGAAACCCAACCTAAATCCCAAACACCCACCCAACTACCAAACCAAATCTAATCCTTTCCTCCTTCCCTTTCCTCCTTCCTCTTCCTCCTCCTCTCCTTCACCACAACCACCGCCACCTTCACTTCTCACCGCAGCCATCGGGATGTCGCCGCCACCGGAATGCCACTGCCGCTGGGATTCCGACGACGCCTCCATTTTCTCAGATCCAGCATCAATTGAAGCAGCAGCAGTATAGCCTATTCCCCTAGGAACGACATCGAGCAATTTTGGAACAGCCACGGGTGTAAGGATTAACAAGAGTGCGAGTCTTGAAGTAGTTGTGTTTGTAGTACGACCTTCCAGATCTGGGCGGGCACGACACTCTGTTCGCCGACAAAGCTCCGTACGAGATGTAGTAATGCGGCCATCTCCTCCTCTCTTCCCAGCTCCATCTTCCTCATCTTCCCAGCGGAGAAAACAGAGGGCGGCGGTGGCATCCCAGTGGCAGCGGCATCCTGGCGGCATCCCAGCGGCGGTGACATCCCGATGGTGGTGGTGGTTGTGGTGAAGGAGAGGAGGAGAAAGAGGAAGGCGGAAAGAGAAGGAGGAAAGGATTAGATTTGGTTTGGTAGTTGGGTGGGTGTTTGAGATTCGGGTTGGATTTCGGTTGGTTAAATGGTCAGTTTTGGGTTAACAAAAAAGTGACATGGCAGACTTGTCTTATGTGGCAGTCCATGTGGTGAGTCCACATAGGCAAACTAACGGAATCATGGATGTCCGTAGCTAACAGCGACCTCTAGGATAATCGGCCAAAGTTGTGTGAGTGCTAGGAATTTTTTTGAAGAACAATGACCACCGGGTTATTTGGTCAAATTTTAGTGATCATTTAAGTAACCAACCCCCCAATTCGGGGAATGAGAGAGATGGAGTTCAGAGAAATACCTGACTTCGGAGTATGACGAAGGAGGCTGAGTAGGCGGCGTCGAGGCTGGTCAGCGGCTGCTAAAAAGAGGCGAGAGTGAGTTTGGTTCAGATTATGAGAGGCGAGAGTGAGAGAGGGAGTTCAGAGCCTTACCTGGGCCGGCGAGCAGGAGGACGGCAGAAACACTGGCGGCAAAGTAATAGCTGGTGTCGTCGGAGGCGGCAGGCGGCCGTCGAGAGTGAAAGAGACGAGTGTCGAAAGTGAAAGAGATGGAGTCTGATGTCGAGGTCGGGAGACTGATTATATATTCAAAGTTGTCGCGGTTTTTTATCTGTATTGTGGCGGTTTTAACCGCCACAATTATAATTACAATTATTGGCGGTTTAACCGCCATTCAGCAACCACCAATATTATAAATACATATTGGCGGTTGTATAACCGAGAATTTTTGCCTTTTTGTTGCAGTGTCCTAATAAAACTAAGTGAACCCACTAGGTTTAACTATGCGTCGTACCTATCCAAAAGAAGCAATCACAAACTCCTCAAGAAACACCTACAATGGAATCGGACTCTACCTTTACCAGTTTTAATTCCCTAAACAGTCTAAGTGATCACGTATGTGCATTCCTCAATCCGACGTTCACAAATGCAATTACAACAATATAACTAGAGTCACCAATTCACAATTACAACAATATAACCAAGTCATCATGCACACGGTTCATCATTACTTCACAATACATCTCACGACTACGATTCACCCATTCATCACACAGATCAATCATATGCATTTACATTGCACACATTCACAGTTCACAACAACAATCCACTAAGAGAGTTATTAGACTTCCCTAAGCCATCTAGATTATTACCCAAGAGTAGATCCCATGCTAGCAATTCACAATTCATATTGTCAACATAAGGATAACCATTCAACATCAATTCCACAGCTCATCACATCAACACAACTCAGTTCACAGCACAATCCAACACAGACCACATCACAACATATATCAAATCACCAACACATACTGCACGTCACATACACACACTCAACACATCACACTTCATTTAGCTAGGTGAGTTAACTAGGCACCATAAAGAGTTGTTCCCCCGCTACTGATGTGATCCAAGCCACCAAGCCCGACACGACTGATTCCGACCCGGCCCCAGTACTAATGTCGGGCCGAGACTACACTAGGCCTAGGCCTACGCCAGCACCACCTCCGGAGCCTTGGAGAGCTAAAACCCCAAGTCCAGGCCCCAAGCCAAGCCTAGGGCCAAGTCCAGCCCCAAGCCGAGGGCCACCACAAGGCCCTTACCTGATTCCCACGAGCATTGGAGGCAAAGAGGAGCCTTGGGAACCTCTAGAAGTATTTCTGGAGCAACGGAGGAGAAAGAGAGAGAAAGGTCTGACTGGAAGAAGATGGAGCCCAAAGCCAGGCTCCGCCTCGAGCCCCGATCAAGGCCTAGTACCTAAACTAGGCCCCAGGTCAAGTGCCATGAGCCCCGGACCCGAGCCAGCCATAAGAGATCCCCTGAGAGCATTCCTGAAGACCTGGCCAAAGCAGAAAGCAGAAGACTTGGCCAGAAATGAAAAAGGCCCAGCACTGAGCCAGCCCCGGGCGCCGGACAAAGCGTCGGGCACTACAGAAGCGTGCTTTGAGCCCAGCCAACAAATGGTTCAAGCCTTTGGGGAAATTCCAATCGCCTACATAGCTTGAAGTCCCAGGAGCACCCTCCAATAAATGGTGCTAAATTTGGAGGAGAATTGAAGGAGATAGAGCTAGGCCAAGTCCTAGCAAGGCATGGATGGAGCATCAAAGAGCACCACTCGGATGCTGATCCGAGGAAGCCAATGGAAGGGGCTAAGATCAGGCCACCTCCTGAGCCTGATCCAATGAAGGATGCTTGACCATCCATGATACGGGAGATGAAGAGAAGATGTCAAGTACTTCCAAACAAGAAATCCTAATCAAGCTAGGATTTCCCGGTTTTGGACAGATTTCTAGTCTGACGAAGATTGATGAATTTGGGCTACCTGGAGATAGAATTTGGGCTTAAACCCAGTATGAAAGTTGAAGCCCATGACGTCTACTAGTGATCTGCCAAAGGGCTTATTTTTCCTATTTAATTTGGTATTTATTTGGTAATTTTTCCCATAACCCGTTTAGCTGTTTTTTAGGAATTTTTTTTATGAATAATTAGGGTTTTATATCATCAAAAAAATTTGAAGTCCATACAAGGCTAATCTAAGCCAAACAAACACCCCCTCGCTGTACAGAGAGTGAAGAAACCAAACTGCTTACAAACCGAAAAGAGTATATATTGACACTACTTAACATTCTTTCTATCTTGTGCTGGTCAGTGGCATAAGCAGTCAGCATGTCCACAATCCTTCCACAAACTTCAAGCAATGTTAAGCGTCCACCACTGAAAACTCTTCTGCAACGCTCTCTCCATACTTCACTAACAATTGCACACCAGCATAATCTCTTGAGCTTTTGGCTAACAGAATCTCCACTCCAAACGTTTATTACAAAACTCACCATCCTGTCCCAGCTGCTAAAATTTCTACACCCTGGAAAGAATCTCTGCATACGTCCCCTGAAATAACTGCAATCCCCAAACAGATGGTCTCTTGATTCATTACCTTGATCACACATACAGCAAGAAGTGTCAATCCCTGTAGTCCACTGCACCACTTTGTCCAGAGTAGCTATCCTGTTTTTCATAATCAACCAGGTAAGCATACAGTTCTTTGGGATTCTATACCCAGTCCAAGGAACACAGTACCAGGGAACCCTATCTTGTTTAGGTCTAAGAGTCTCCCAAATTCTTCTGCATTTAAACTGGGGCATACTTACACCTTCCCAGAGTGCATCACCCTCATCTGACCAAGAGATGTGTCCTATGGCTAGGTTACGTAACTTCAAGACTTTCCTCCAATGCCACGAGCCTGCCTCACTCCTAAAAGTCCATATGTCTCTACCCTTCAGCCTATACTTCATGATCCATGCTACCCATAGAGAGCCACTTCTGAGTAAGATGTTCCAAAGATGTCTCATGATACTAGCTGAATTCCAACTGCTGAGGTCCTTCAGACCCAATCCCCCCTCTTCGTAAGGCACAGCCGTATGATACCAAGCCACTTTCACAAGCTGACTTTCATTTTTTCCCCACAAAAACCTAGCACAGATCATTTCCACCTCTTTCAGAATGGCTTTTGGTATAATAAACATTGAGAGCCAGTATTGTAATATACCATTCACCACTGATTTGATCAGTTGCAGCTTCCCTGCATATGTAAGAAGCTTGGCTTTCCAGTCATTGATTCTTCCAGTAATCTTATCCACCAGGTTTCTACAATCAGCTTTTGATAATTTTCCAGCTGATATTGGCATTCCTATATATCTCATAGGAAGTTCCCCACCTCTAAACCCAGCAATCGTTACCATTTTTTCCTTAATCTCATCACTCACTCCAGCTGTGTATAGATCACTTTTCTCTGGATTTAACTTCAGGCCAGTCATCTTGTGAAACTTATCCATTATGACCCTAACCTGCATCACAGCTTCTTCTGATCCTTTTGTGAAAACCAACAGATCATCAGCAAAACATAGGTTGGTTAACTGGACTTGCTTACACTGAGGATGATACATGAATAAACCCTTTGCAGCTGCATCCTTAAACAGATAGTCCAACATTTGCATAGCCAAGACAAATAAGTATGGGGATATAGGGTCCCCCTGTCTTAAGCCTTTTCCTCCTTTGAAATATCCAAACAGTGATCCATTTAAATTCACTGAAAATCTAGTGGATTCAAAGCATGCCATGATCCAGAAAATATATCGAGGTGGGAAATTCATTTCTTGAAGAAGCTTTTTGACAAAGAGCCAATCTACCGAGTCGAATGCCTTCATTAGGTCGACTTTAAGAGCACATCTAGGGGATACTTCTTTCCTGTTATACTTAGCTAAGAGTTCATGTGCTAGAATGACATTATCAGATATCATCCTCCCCTTTATGAATGCAGACTGTGAGTTACTTACTAAAGTAGAAAGCACACCACTTAATCTGTTAGCAAGTACCTTAGAGAGGGCTTTGTATATGGTGTTGCAGCAAGAGATTGGACGATAATCCTTCATGCTCGTAGCATTTGCCTTTTTAGGAATCAAGGTGATGATTGTTGAATTCACTGCTGGATGCAATTTCCCAGATTTGAAAAAATCATCCATGGCTGTATATACATCTTCCTTCACAGTATTCCAACAACTCTTATAAAAACCTGCACTATAACCATCAGGCCCCGGTGCTTTCTCCTGTGCAAGGCTAAACAAGGCATCCGTCATTTCCTTCCTTGATACATCCGCTTCTAAATCTTCATACTGATCATTAGAGAGCTTTCTAGTTACAAGACCTAAAATATCCACATCTCTGCCAGTAGAAACTCCCAACAAATTCTTGTAAAAATCGACTGCTATATTAGCCATTCTGTCCATATTATCAGTAAGCACTCCATTAGTATCTTTGAGCTGCCTAATAGTATTCTTAGCATTTCTTTCCTTCACATAATTTGCAAAGAATCTACTATTACTGTCACCTTCCTTTATCCACAAAGTTCTAGCTTTTAAACGCATGATATTCTCTTCTGCCTTTGTAAGTTCAGCCAACACACACTCACAATCCTTCATTTCTGCCATGTTTGAGATGGTAGGGTTATTATAGACTACCTCTTTCAGCCTCTCCAGAACTCTTCTTTGATTACTCACTCTGATCTGAATATCCGAGTACTTACTATTATTCAACTGCTTCAGCTTTTCTTTAAGTTTCCTGAGTTTAGCATATAGGATATGGAAAGGAGAGCCACGATACCTTGCTTCCCAGACTTCTTTGAGGATACTACTAAAATCTTTATCCTTCATCTAGTAACTATAGAATTTGAATGGCTTAGGGTAGGATCCCATCACCTCTCCAACCTTCAGCAGAAGAGCACAATGATCCGAGTTAATAGCAGGGATAACTGTAACTGTGCTACACTTCATAACTGCATGCCAAGCTACATTAATCAGTGCTCTGTCCAATTTCCTAGCAATTGGATTCTCCTGATTGTTAGTCCAAGTATATACAGGGCCCTGAGCCGGGTGTTCCATCAACTGGCCAGACTGAACAAAACCAACAAAGTCATCCATGCCACTGAAAGATGAAGGAGAATTGGAAGCTTCATTCACATCCAATATAGCATTAAAGTCTCCTATAGCCATCCAGGGGATCCCTCCTGCAGAAGTATTAAGGAGGTCTCGAAAAAGTAACCTTCTCCTTGCTATGTCATTAGATGCATAAACCACCGAAATGAAAAAAGGAGTGGGAAGATCAACCCTAAAATGGATCATCTGTGAAGTTTTCTGCAGAACTGTGATCGGAACATCCCTCTTCCAAAGAAGCCAAACCTTTCCTAGATCACCCTCATAACAGAAATCTGCACACCACCCTTGGAACCTTTTTCTGTACAAAGAATCAGTGTTCTTTTTCCTAATTCTTGGCTCAAGTATAGCTACAACATCTATACTATTCTCATATATTATTTATTAACAGTATCTACTTTAGTACTTTTATTGAAACCTCTAATATTCCATACCCAAAACTTTATCATCCTTTATTTTGTTGATGGGTCTTAACACCACCATACCACTTTCCCTTAAACTTCTTAGGAACAGACTTGTTACCTGGCATGAAATCACTCAAGGTCGGCTTGGCAGGCACTTCAACATTGTCATTCTCCAATCCCTCCTCTTCAGCATCCAATTCAACAGAACAATTGTGAACCTCAGAATCAGAAACAGAGCCAGGAGTAGGGCTATGGCAAGCAGAGCCCTCCACTTCCAAAGAAGTTTCAGGAGCTGCCACTTGGGATGGAGTACCCTCCGCTTCAGATGAAGCCTTAGGCACCGAGCCATCCCCCCTCCAGCCAACGAAATGATAATAGGCTCGGGAGAACCATCCTCCCCTGCAGGAGGCTTAGATGATTCTTCCACCACTTTAGTACCATTCGTATCAACAGATGGCTGGGATACCTGTTTCCACTTTTTACTCGGAGCAACCTGTTTTCCACCATAGGAGCGAGCATTCGGGAAGGTCACCCTAATCAGCCTATCCACACCCTTTCCTATATGTACATTCAATGTATCTTTACCATTATCCAAATCGCCTCTCACCACACAAACACGGACCGTGAATCCTTCTCGGACAAACTTGTGCACCGGGCGTCCATACTGACTTGCCATCCAACTAATCCCCTCATTAGTGAGCTACACAGGCGGAACACCGTTGAACGTCAACCAGACTGGCCTTTCTTGAGGTGTAAAGACCAGCGGCTCAATGTCTTGATTCCATCTCCTTAACATCATCGGTTGATGATGAATATGCCAAGATCGCGCCAAGACCCAATCCCGCGTCTCCAAAGAATCCAATTCAATAAGCAGGAAACCCTCAGAGATTTGAGAAACGAAGATAGGATCACCAAGACTCCATAAACGATTCACCATCGCAGACACTACCTTTAGCGGAGGAGGAGTGCCAATAAACTGCGCTACAACCGCTGATTCCAGGCGTTGAACTCCTAGATCGATCACCGACTCAGGGATCTGCAAGACACCATCCACCATAGAAGAGTGTGATTCTTCCACAAAGCGAAGATCCGAACCCGTATCAGCAGCTAGCTGAGCCCAGGACTTAGAGGAAGAGGAACCCGAAGCCATGGAAGCAAGGGCCCGAAGGGCCAAACTAGGAACTCGGATCAATGGAACAGTTACGCCTCACAAGGAAAGAGAGAGAAAACAGAGCAAGACTAGTCCTCCCAAGCTGTTTTCTATTGCAGCTAATCATCCAGCTTTCTTTATTAGAGTTTTTGTTTAGGAAGGAGTCTTTTCCTTGTAGGAATAGTAGTTCCGAATTTCAGTCCTTTTTAGGACTCTTTTTGTAATTTTTTATTAGTTTATTAGTTAGTTTCGTAGGAGGAAAAGGAGATCATGTTCTCCCTTCCTCACCTATAAATAGAGGTCACTAGCCTCATTGTAAGGAACAACTTTGAATCAATAAACTTCTTTACACTTCGGTTTTATCTCTAGCATGGAATTGCTATCTTCTTTTTGACTTTCATGGAATTGAATGTCGTCTAGACCGACTTATCGTCATAAGCACCCATCTTCTGAAGTGGCGTCATCGACCGGACACTTAGGGTTCCCGGCTATATACAGCCGACGGGTCCAAGTACTCATCCGCCAAGGTTTCATAGGTGATCTCTATAGCTGATTCTCAAGACTAGCGGTGGTTAGGGTCTTCGTAGCAGCCAAGCCAAGGTTCCTCATCCAGGAGGTGAGAAGGTCAAGGACAGCCGACTAGAAGGTTCACATCAGTTTTGGTATCAGAGCCTAGGTTCAACACTAGGACCGCAATCTATCCCAGTCTCCAGGTTTATTCTGGATTCATATCCTTTACTTTTTGTTCTTAGAAAAATAGCTTTCGAAATCTTCATCTATCTTTAAGTTCTTGTATTGAGTTTTCGATTGTAAGGCAAAGAAAAGCTAGTGGCCGATCAATCCATCCAAGAAAATATAAAAAGAAGTTAAGAAAAAGAAAACAAAAAGCAAGGCCACCTTGCCCTAATCTATCTTTCGTTGTAAGTTGGTTTTAAGAGGAGGGGATAGAGAAAATAGAAAATAGAAAATTCTATTAGCTTTCGTTGCCTAGGGTTTTGGTGAACCGAACCCTAATATCTATCGGTTGAAAAAGTCGGAGGCCCTTGGTGTGTTGTTATTTTACTAACCATGACAGAAGAGACGATGGTTTTGTTGGAGTCCACCTTGCCAACCATAGCACAAATATTGGCCAAGATGAGAGCCACGGTCAAAAGAATGGAAAAAGAAGAACAAGCATATAGCGCCAGAACTAGGCCAGCATCGGGCCAACACAGGGCCAGCCCCGGGCCAACATCAGTCCAACATCAGGCCTGCTGCGGACCAGCATCAGGCCTGCACGAGACAAAGATCAGGCTAGCATCAGGTATGCCCCGGACCAGCATCAGGTATGCCCCGGACCAGCATCAGGCCCGCCCCAGACTAGAATCAGGCCAGCATCAAGTCTGCCCCGGACCAACATCAGGCTAGCCCCGAGCCAGCACAGGGCCAGCACCAGGCCTAGCACCGGGCCAGCACTAGGCCAGCACTGGGCCAGTACCAGCGCAAGCACCGGCCCAACACCCAGCGCTAGCACCAGCGTTCAGCGCTAGCACCAGACAAGCGCCCGCGCCCAGCGCTAGTACCAGCGCCAGCACCAGCATCAGCCAAGCGCCCAGCGCTAGCACCAGCGCCAGCACCAGCACCTTGCCAGCGCCTAGCGCTAGCACCGACCCAGCACCCAGCGCTAGCACCGGCCCAGTACCCAGCGCTAGCTGATAAAAACGGGTTTACCAAGGTCGTATTCCACGGGGTTCTCTCAATGGCCTCTACTCACAATCCTCGTAGACGGTCTATTCATTTGAAAGGAGTTTTGATTTGAAATAGATATTAAAACCTTAAAGGAAACTAAAAGGAAGAAAGAAAAAGTAAAGTGGTGCAAATCAAAGACAAAGGGGCTCTCTTGGTGGGTAGTTTCATCATGCTCAAGATGACTAATTGAACAAACAAGTCAATCAAGATCGAGTTTGCATTCGGATGACCATGCATTTCACTTATATAGACTCGATGCACTCTCGTAGCACCTAATCCCTATCCCAATACCACTCAACTTAGGCTCTCGCTCTCAAGCTAAGTGAAAAAAGGATGCATTCTAAGTGTTTGATGAAATGCCAAGACACAAGACCCTCTCTTAAGACTCTATGACCACAAGGCTAGGCACAACACTCTCATATCAATGCCCTAACACTAAGAGATTCACCAAAAGGCCTTTTCAAACTCAATTGAATGAAAATCCTCATGCACACCAAGTGTTCGATAAAATGCCCAAGAGAGAAATCAAGTGAAAATGGTTGAAATAAGATGATCTAATCTCTTAGAACACACTCACTTCAATCCCTAGACCTACAATCTATGCAATCCAAGCACTCTCATGCATCAAATCACAATGAATGGACCAAATCAAGCAAACATGGCATAAAATGGCATTAAGAACAAGTCTAGGAATCATCCTCATACAACCAAGATCAATCATGGCAAGTTCTATACAATCATTCCTCTATCATAGCACAACTAATCTACCCATCCAAGATGAACCCTAGAAACTCAGCCACACATGGCCAAGGGAGTAAAGAGAAGAGAAGGAAGAATGGTCACCAAGAACACCATGGATGAATCCTTGAGATGATCTTCACTTCTCCACTTGTAAGCACTTCTCCCAAGGTTTGTTGGCTTCAATCCTAGCTCCAATGGCTTCAAATTGCTCCAAAAACGTGTTCTAGGGTTTGAGGGTTCGTGGAAATGTGTTTGGGGTTCAAGAGATATCATAGAATTTTCCAAAATGGCCAAAAACAAGAATATATATAGTGCAGGGGACAGTGCACGGCGTGCACCTATGCACGGCGTGCAGGGTGCACGGCGTGCAAGGCTGCACGGCGTGCACCTTGGAGCTGAATCTTCTTCGGAGCCTCCTGGGCAGCCCGTGCACCAAACCGTGCACGGTGCACGGCGTGCATCATGCACGGCGTGCACATCTGCACGGCGTGCACCCCTGCACTCTGCAGAAAGCTCGATCTTGTAATGCTCATATCTCCCTCGTCCGGACTCCAAATGACCTCCCGTTTGCTCCTATGCGCTCCTTGTCATCCGTACTTTGATGCCATAACCTGAAAATGCACAGAGGCAACTCCAATAGCCCACGAATTTGGCTCCAAAGTAGCAACCGGACAACAAAATGACACTTTGCACAAAATTTCAATAAAAGCATATAAGTCATGTCATTTCACGAATAAACACGGGTATTTCATAGGTCATTCATAAGCTTAAAATGTACTAATAAAAGTCACATCAAATTCCCCTACGACTAAGCTTTGCTTGTCCTCAAGCAAATGAATTAGAAAACATCCAAGTTCACAAATGACAAGTTCGGTCCATTGAGATTCAAGCAATCACAATTTAGCTTAAACTGTTCCACGAACAAACTAAACCTACACATGCAAGAACATCAACCAAACAAGTCTAAACCTCACTAATTTCTGCACACTTCAAGTAGTGGTTGATTGGGACACAGCAAAACCGACCACGACAACACCAACTCTAATCAAAAGGACTTGAAATCGGAACAAGGATCGTGAGTCGTGAATGTGGCTATCGACTCGACTTCATCCGCTTCTAGATCCGCACTTTACAACTCTGGCTAGGATCAAGGGCTACATTTGAGAACTCTTTTTCTTTCTTTTCTTTTCCTTTTTTTTTTCTTACTGCATACTAGTGCTCGATTCAACACTTCACTTAGGTGTTGAACCTGCCTAGCTCACAGCCTTTGCCCTTTTGCTTGGTGCTCAACCCGACACTTCACTTAGGTGCCGAGCTTGCCTAGCTTTTCTTTTGAGCATTTTTTTTTTCACAATTTAGCCACTTGATCCTTAGCCCCTTACAACTTCCACACAAGATTTCGAATTGGATTCCGTCTAATCTCAGGCCACAATCACGAAAGATCAAAAAGAGAATGAAAAACATGGAAGAGGGGAAGAAATTCTGATTGCCTTCATCATCCTAGACCGGTGTTATCGAGTGGTATAAAAACACGTATCAAACCAGTCAACCAACATACAAGAGTGATAAAATCTCAGTTCTGGCCCAGACTCATTTGATATTAGTGCTAACATGCTGGTTACAGGTTCTAAGTAGGACAGTCTAAACGTCATTGTGAAAACTTGAAGTCAATTAAACCCAAAAGTCAAGAACCGAACGATTCTACAATAGAGGAATTCGACATTCAATTAAGATCATGCAACACATCAAAACATAGCTTAAGACTTCTACCGACAAATAATCACACCAAACCTCAAACTCCCCTACGACTAACATGAGCATTGTCCTCAATGATCAAGAGAGAGAGGGTAAGGTGGAACGAAGATACCACATTGGTAGAGAGGAGCATAGGACGTAATAGAGGTGAAAAAGTTCCATGATGATCCTTGGTGAAGAGTGATCCAAAATGCTTGCCAAACCTTATTCAAAAAGCTAAAACAACACAAAAACCTCAAAGAACAATTAAAAACAAAAGATTAAGGATAACATGGGGTGCCTCCCAATAAGCGCTTGGTTAACGTCTTAAGCTCGACGAAGCACACGGACCAGCTAAGTAAAACCATCCCAACTCATTACCTCTTTGAAATCGAAGTCATTACCTTGGCATGGCACACGGAACTTGAATTGAACCTTACCGACTTCGGGGGGTGTGAGCTCGGATTTCCCGGATGATGAAGTGTGAGCAATGGAGAAGGGGCCAAACCACTTGGAGTGAATTCTCTCATCGGGTGGCTTCTTAGTCTTGCTAGTCTCACCCATCGGTGCGGCTTCCTTGCCCTTCTCGGGTGGCTTCTCCACACCTTTCTTCTTAGCCTTAGGTGGAGTCTTCTTTACTTCATCCTTTTTCTCCTGCACATCACTAAGAGCAAACAACTCCGCAAGACTATGACGGACAAGGTTAGTGCTATTAGTAGCCGAAGTAAGCTCATGCGGATTCTTAGGATCATGGTGACTAGCATAAGACAAAGTAAACTCCATGCCATTTGAACGGTCAAAGATCATGCATTCATTATCGACCCTAAGTGTAAGTTTACCACCGTAGACATCAATCAAAGCACGAGAGGTTGCTAAGAAAGGTCGTCCTAGAATCAAAGGCACATCGGTACCACCCATAGCATCTAGAATAACAAAATCCACAAGGAATTCAAAAGCACCGACCTTAACCAACACATCTTCAACAATACCACGAGGGGATGTCACAGATTTATCCGCTAATTGAACATTCATTTGAGTTGGTTTTAGTTTCCCTAGGCCTAACTTCTTAAACATGCAATATGGCATAACATTGATACTAGCACCCAAATCGGCTAAGCCTCTACTTATTGCATGTTCACCAATAGTGCAAGGAATAGTAAAGCTACCTGGATCCTTAAGCTTTTCCGGTGGCCTCTTAGAGAGAATGGCGGAGCATTGTTCGTTGAGCTTTGCCGAAGTCACATCCGTAAGCTTGCGTTTGTTGGTGAAGATCTCTTTCATGAACTTCGCATATTGAGGCATCTTTGTAATTGCTTCTCCAAAAGGCATTGTGAATTGCACCTTGTCAAGAATCTCAACAAACCTCTTGAAATCTTTTTCCATGGAATCCGGCTTCAAGCGAGAAGGATAAGGTGGTTTAGGCTTGTACGGAGGCACAACCGGTGCGGGAGGAGAGACCGGAGTGGCACTCGTCGTAGCCTCTTGAGAACCAACCGTATTGGTCATCTTAGAAGCTTCTTTAGCCTTGGCTCTTCTATCTTTAACCTCAATCTTATCCGTGTCATCATCGGAAACCACGTCTTCAACTATAACCAAATCATCATCTTGAGCACTTACCACCTTAGGTATGGCATCTTGTACTTGCTTACCACTCCTCAAAGTTACCATCATAAGCTCCTCGGGACCCTTGGGATTGACCTCGGTGTTGGCGGGTAAACTACCTTTAGGTCGCTCCGAGAGTGCCTTGGAAATATGTCCTAATTGGTTCTCCAAATTGGCAATTGAAGCTTGTTGATTCTTGATGAGTTGGATCATTGCCGCATTGGTGTCTTCTTGAGAGATCGAAGAACCACCCTCCTTATTTTGAGGAGGCTTGTTGAACCCGGGTGGTCCTTCACCTCTATGGTTGTACATTCCTGGTGGGGTAGGACCTTGGAAACCTTGACTTGGATGTCCACTTTGATTCCATTGATTTCCCCCTTGGTGCCCTTGACCTTGGGGTCCTCCTTGAGTCCCTTGGCTACCTTGGTTTAGGTTACTTCCTTGAGACCATTGGTTGCCTTGATAACCCCTAAAACCTTGATAACCTCCTTGATTTTCTTGGTTGTAGCCCTTGCTATAACCACTACCTTGACTCCCTTGGCCTTGGTAACCTTGGTTAGACTTGTTGTACCAAGGTCGGTTATAGTTACCTTGATAGTTACCTTGGGGGCTGAAATTACCATGGAAACCTTGACCTTGTGCGAAGCTTACCTCCTGAAGGTCGCCTTGGTCAAGTTCAGGAGTGGCGGAAGGACAAGCACTAACATCGTGGCCTTGGCCCCCACAACCCTCACAACAAAATACCGAAGCAACCACCCACATGAGATGATTGAACCTTGGAGGGATGCTTAGGCATGCTTAGGTTGCTTACTTGTGAAGCCATGGCGTCGATCTTAGACATAAGGAGAGCGATCATTGGATCATCTTCATCTCGATGTCCCGGTAACTTATGCTTCTTCCCATAGGTGGATGACTCCTTTGGTGCATCAACACTTACGGACCGAGAGTCATAGTGCGTGTCACTTCCATACTTAGACTTAGGAGGTTGTTGTCGAGACCAACTCCTTGTCTTGTTGGCCATCTCCGCGAAGAGTTCTAGAGCATCTTCGGGAGTGAGCATCCTTAAGTCACCTCCGGCGGCTTGGTTGATCATCCTTGTATTCTCAAAATCAAGGGACCTAGCAAAGATGTCCACCAAGCTCCATTCGGCGAAGTTGTGATGAGGACAAGATCGAAGAATGGCTTGGAACCTATTCCAAGTCTCATGGAAGAGCTCTCCCTTGTGTTGTATGAAGTGGTTGATGCGGTCTCGGATTGCATCCGTCATATAGGGAGGAAAGAATTCTTCAAGGAAAGCTTCGGCTAGGCCCTCCCATGTAGTGAATGTTCTACTAGGTTGGTTCTCCAACCAAGACTTGGCTCGACCTTTGAGTGAGAAAGGGAAGAGTCGGAGTCGTATGCAATCCGGGTGAACTTGGTCATTCTTAACCGTGTCACATATCTCCAAGAAGTCCTTGAGATGCCTAGATGGACATTCACCGTCAATGCCATTGAACACCACTCCATTTTGAACCATTTGGATCATATTAGGCTTGAGCTCAAAGTTCCTAGCATTGACGGGTCTTCGAACAATGCTAGAGGCTGCCCCTTCAAGAGTAGGACGAGCATAATCCGCCAAGGTACGTCTTGCACCCCTTTGTGAGAGATCATCATCATTAGTGTGGTGTGAATGTACCGATTGGTCATCGTCATCCCCGTGTTGAGACATAGTGTGGTGTGAGATGCGATCAACTTCTTCTTCTTCAACTATAGGAGGTGGGGAAGTGGTAGGTGACTTGAGCACTTGTTCTAGTCCTTGGATTCGTGCTTGAAGACGAGCTGAACGCCTCATGCACTAACCCAAAATCTCCTGCAAACAAGCACAACAAAAACACCCGAGTAATACAACGATGCGGGATAATAAAGTAGACAAAGAGCAACAAGGAAGCAAAAAGTAAAGCGGAAGGAAGTGAATAGATCGGTCCACTACTAAGTGCTTTCAAAGGAATGAGAGAGTCCCCGGCAACGGCGCCAAAAACTTGATAAAAACGGGTTTACCAAGGTCGTATTCCACGGGGTTCTCTCAATGGCCTCTACTCACAATCCTCGTAGACGATCTATTCATTTGAAAGGAGTTTTGATTTGAAATAGATATTAAAAACTTAAAGGAAACTAAAAGGAAGAAAGAAAAAGTAAAGTGGTGCAAATCAAAGACAAAGGGGCTCTCTTGGTGGGTAGTTTCATCATGCTCAAGATGACTAATTGAACAAACAAGTCAATCAAGATCGAGTTTGCATTCGGATGACCATGCATTTCACTTATATAGACTCGATGCACTCTCGTAGCACCTAATCCCTATCCCAATACCACTCAACTTAGGCTCTCGCTCTCAAGCTAAGTGAAAAAAGGATGCATTCTAAGTGTTTGATGAAATGCCAAGACACAAGACCCTCTCTTAAGACTCTATGACCACAAGGCTAGGCACAACACTCTCATATCAATGCCCTAACACTAAGAGATTCACCAAAAGGCCTTTTCAAACTCAATTGAATGAAAATCCTCATGCACACCAAGTGTTCGATAAAATGCCCAAGAGAGAAATCAAGTGAAAATGGTTGAAATAAGATGATCTAATCTCTTAGAACACACTCACTTCAATCCCTAGACCTACAATCTATGCAATCCAAGCACTCTCATGCATCAAATCACAATGAATGGACCAAATCAAGCAAACATGGCATAAAATGGCATTAAGAACAAGTCTAGGAATCATCCTCATACAACCAAGATCAATCATGGCAAGTTCTATACAATCATTCCTCTATCATAGCACAACTAATCTACCCATCCAAGATGAACCCTAGAAACTCAGCCACACATGGCCAAGGGAGTAAAGAGAAGAGAAGGAAGAATGGTCACCAAGAACACCATGGATGAATCCTTGAGATGATCTTCACTTCTCCACTTGTAAGCACTTCTCCCAAGGTTTGTTGGCTTCAATCCTAGCTCCAATGGCTTCAAATTGCTCCAAAAACGTGTTCTAGGGTTTGAGGGTTCGTGGAAATGTGTTTGGGGTTCAAGAGATATCATAGAATTTTCCAAAATGGCCAAAAACAAGAATATATATAGTGCAGGGGACAGTGCACGGCGTGCACCTATGCACGACGTGCAGGGTGCACGGCGTGCAAGGCTGCACGGCGTGCACCTTGGAGCTGAATCTTCTTCGGAGCCTCCTGGACAGCCCGTGCACCAAACCGTGCACGGTGCACGGCGTGCATCATGCACGGCGTGCACATCTGCACGGCGTGCACCCCTGCACTCTACAGAAAGCTCGATCTTGTAATGCTCATATCTCCCTCGTCCGGACTCCAAATGACCTCCCGTTTGCTCCTATGCGCTCCTTGTCATCCGTACTTTGATGCCATAACCTGAAAATGCACAGAGGCAACTCCAATAGCCCACGAATTTGGCTCCAAAGTAGCAACTGGACAACAAAATGACACTTTGCACAAAATTTCAATAAAAGCATATAAGTCATGTCATTTCACGAATAAACACGGGTATTTCATAGGTCATTCATAAGCTTAAAATGTACTAATAAAAGTCACATCACTAGCACCGGCCCAGCGCCCAGCGCTAGCACCAGCCCCGACTCAGCATCAAGCACCAGCACCAGTCCCAGCCCGACTCAGCATCAAGCACCAACACCGGCCCCAGCCCCGGCTCAGCATCAAGCACCAGCACCGGCCCCAGCCTCGACTCAGCATCAAGGAGCTTCAAAGAACCACCATGTCAAGTCCTACATGTCCAAGTTCTTATTTTTAAGATTTCTAACGGATTGCAGGTGCGGATTCGAGGACGAATCCTTTTCAAGAAGAGGGGAATGATGTGATCCAAACCACCAAGCCCGACACGACTGATTCCGACCTGGCCCTAGTACTAATGTCGGGCCGAGACTACACTAGGCCTAGGCCTACGCCAGCACCACCTCCAGATCCTTGGAGAGCTAAAGCCCCAAGTCCAGGCCCCAGGCCAAGCCTAGGGCCAAGTCCAGCCCCTAGCCGAGGGCCACCACTAGGCCCTGACCTGATTCCCACGAGCATTGGAGGCAAAGAGGAGCCTTGGGACCCTCTAGAAGTATTTCTGGAGCAACGGAGGAGAATGAGAGAGAAATTCCTGACTGGAAGAAGATGGAGCCCAAAGCCAGGCTCCGCCCCGAGCCCCGATCAAGGCCTAGTACCTAAACTAGGCCCCAGGTCAAGTGTCATGAGCCCCGGACCTGAGCCAGCCATAGGAGATCCCCTGAGAGCATTCCTGAAGACCTGGATGAAGAAGAAAGCAGAAGGATTGGCCAGAAATGAAAAAGGCCTAGCACTGAGCCAGCCCCGGGCGCCGGACCAAGCGTTTGGCACTACAGAAGCGTGTTTTGATGCCAGCCAGAAAATGGCTCAAGCCTTTGGGGAAATTACAATTTCCCTACATAGCTTGAAGTCCCAGGAGCACCCTCCAACAAACGGTGCTAAATTTGGAGGAGAATTGAAGGAGATAGAGCTAGGCCAAGTCCTAGCAAGGCATGGATGGAGCATCAAAGAGCACCACTCGGATGCTGATCCGAGGAAGCCAGTGGAAGGGGCTAAGATCAGGCCACCTCCTGAGCCTGATCCAATGAAGGATGCTTGACCATCCATGATATGGGAGATGAAGAGAAGATGTCAAGTACTTCCAAACAAGAAATCCTAATCAAGCTAGGATTTCCCGGTTTTGGACAGATTTCTAGTCTGACGAAGATTGATGAATTTGGGCTACCTGGAGATAGAATTTGGGCTTAAGCCCAACATGAAAGTTGAAGCCCATGACGTCTGCTAGTGATCTGCCAAATGGCTTATTTTTCCTATTTAATTTGGTATTTATTTGGTAATTTTTCCCAAAACCCGTTTAGCAGTTTTTTAGGAATTTTCCAGCTTTCTTTATTAGAGTTTTTGTTTAGGAAGGAGTCTTTTCCTTGTAGGAATAGTAGTTCCGAATTTCAGTCCTTTCTAGGACTCTTTTTGTAATTCTTTATTAGTTTATTAGTTAGTTTCGTAGGAGGAAAAGGAGAGTCTGTTCTCCTTTCCTCACCTATAAATAGAGGCCGCTAGCCTCATTGTAAGGAACAACTTTGAATCAATAAACTTCTTTAAACTTCGGTTTTATCTCTAGCATGGAATTGCTATCTTCTTTTCTACTTTCATGGAATTGAATGTCGTCTAGACCGACTTATCGTCAAAAGCATCCATCTTCTGAAGTGGAGACATCGACCAGACACTTAGGGTTCCTGGCTATACAGTCGACGGGTCCAAGTACTCATCCGCCAAGGTTTCATAGGTGATCTCTAGAGCCGATTCTCAAGACTAGCGGTGGTTAGGGTCTTCGTAGCAGCCAAGCCAAGGTTCCTCATCCAGGAGGTGAGAGGGTCAAGGACAGCCGACTAGAAGGTTCACATCAGCTACCCCGCCGGCCAGACGCACCTCCCTACCGCATGGGAGGTCCTCGTGCTCCCCTACCACATGGGGAACACGTCACAATTTCCACAATTCCACAATACCACTCCTTGTCGGGAGACTAATCTACTAGTCCGTCGGTGGGTGAAACTCAATTCCATGGGGTAACGTTGGCTCCTTCCAGTTCTATCACTTTGATTCCATTAACACAAGCAGAACGATTATCCACATCAACCACACAAATCCAATTAACCAATTCCATTCAAACAATTCCACTACCCAAATCCACTTCCTAAATCGACTTCCAAATTCCACACACAAATACATAGCACAATCCCACAATCCAAGTCCATGACACAATTCCACAATATGGTTCCACATCACAAATCCATGTCCCAATTCCATGTACCAATTTCATACTAAACCAAAACCGACAACGATAAATACAAAGACAGAAATTGAACTCATCCCATCCCATCCCATCCTATCTCACATTCCTAGTTCAAATTCATTAGCCATCATCTTTCATCCCTATCCCCACATCACACAACAAATAGCACAATCACCTCACAACAATTACAAGACGGTTATTCAGTTTTACTCTCAAGGGTTCATGCAAGACCTAATTCCATTCCAAGTCGAGTTCAACTCCTCACTCCCATTTCTAGCCACCTAGTCAACCATACATTCACCCAAGTCAACCACACATATAGACAAGTCGATCATCCACTCAAGTCAACTCAACACCACCTAATAACAACAATCACAACAACACCAATTTACCATTCAACTCTCCAGTTCGAGCATTCCTAGATTAAACCACATAATCTATCTAGTTCACATATTACATCTAAACATGATTCCTAGCCACAATTCGACCAATTCTGACATCCTCATTCTTCTCAACCATTTCCCATTCTACATTCAAGACTCCAACCCTATTACAATAACCATAAGACACGCTATCAATCACCATCACACATGTCATCAATTTCATTCAAATGAATCACACAACATCAGCTCAACCAGTTCATGTAATCGCACCATCCAATTCCATTATCTAATTCTATGTCACTATCACCTTATCAACTCACATTCTACTTAGCTCCACTTGCACCCAAACAACATATAACATCAAGTCATTCAACCCCACATACCATCATTTAATCCAACATCACATATACAATCACAATCCATTTCAATCAACATTCCACATAACACAAACAGTTTAAGGGTAAACGGCTAGCACACTAGCCACCCCCACCTGCAAGTACAAGGATAGCCATGTCGTGAGTCTTAGGGTTACCCTCCTGTTCATCCTTCATAGGACGACCCCACATTGGCAGGGCCATCCACCTGTTCATCCGAACTCGTCATGAACCCGAGCCCGAGTAAGAAAAAATTAAGACGAGCCCGAGCTATGCTGAAGTTCAGCTCGGCTCGGCTCATATACAGCCCTAATCCCATCACATCAAAAAATGACCCTCCTCCATAAACCCACTTCCCATCTTCTGAAACAATTGTTAGACAAAATCAACGCGGATTAGAAAATCATAACGAAACCAAAATCGAAAGAAAAATGTAATCGAGGCCTGTGTTTGCACAGTTTCCTTAAGATAGATTCGCCCTACACAAGGACGTCTTTCTCCCAGGATACAACGATCTCAACGGTGTTTCAACACCGCCGAACTCAACCACGCTTAAGCAAAGCGACAACAGACGAACCGACAAATAAAAAGAAAGGAAGAAGAATAGAACTTTTGGGAGAGAGATATTGGTATTTCAAGGTGTGTGGAAAACTGAAGGGATATGCGGGTATTTATAGGGGGAATTCTGGAGCAAACTCTTTAGTTGAGCAATGTGGTATAAAACCACTTTCTCACATTGCTCCTTTTCCCACCAAGGTACTTTGAGAATCAATTTCTCATTCACCTTAAATCCATTTTGGACGGATTATAGCTCGATTCGAAGCTCTCTTGTAGGAGAATACGAATATGTAATCACCTTACAAAAAGGTGTTACTTAACCCACTCATAATCACATCCCAAAATGGTACAAACCCATTTGGTTTACCCAAATTTTCCAACAGTCCCCACATGAATGAAAATTGGACTCAAGACTCTGACGACACTGACAACTTTGCTCAACGGTCAAATCCTGCATAGGATAGGTAGGTGTTACCCCTTGAACCTTCCCTTGTGAAGCATACCGACTCTACTGGCTAGATGGTAGACGCGATGTCCTTGAACCATCTTGCCGCCCGTGTAGACGATGATACACTGCACACAGGATCCTTCCTAACGTGATTTTGTTCTCACTGTTATGTTCATATGGCCCTGAACATTTGCCTGGTTCTACTAGAGTTTAAGGAATTTGCGCCCCCACAATTCCCTTGAAGCGGCCCCACTTCACTCTAACATAGGTGATCCTTATCTCAGAATCATTAAAAGCCTTTTATGCTTATCCTTAACCATTATCACTGTTTATAGGAATGGGTTGGGGTTACCCCCACAGTGACTCTACTAGTTCATGCAATTAGGTTGTCCCTTTGAACCTTGATCTTGGGATCTCCAGTCAACTAGGTTGGGTTTTCCTTCGAATAAACTTTAATTCAAGGGCTTCAATCCCATTCCCATTGACAACTTATGCACAGCCTCTCGGTTTAACCCTTTGGTTAGCGGATTCGCAAGGTTATCTTGACGATAACTCTATTTTGAGAGAAGTTGTCTTGTGGTATTTTGTCTGTGACAATATGTCTAGACTACCATCAAGTAATGTGATGACTACTTTCACTAGTCACCCCATATTTAAAATAATGAAAAGAATTATTTCTTCTATTCAATAATTTATATGAAGTCTCATATACCTTATTTAAAAGGTAATTAGCTGACGCAACAGCTCGCCCAAATGTTGTGGAAACTCAGAACTTATTGACTTGGCATTCAGCTTAGGAACTCATATGTTCTTTGACAATTGTTCATGCTTGTATCTCTAATACAAGAGCATTCAGTTGACACAGATATCATGTAGAATAATTCTAATTTATGTAGTACTAAGCCACAATATAAGATCCAAGCGTCCCCAGACTTATATATATGATCTAGTACCACCACCTAATTATATAAGAATCAAGCGTCCTTGATTTTCATATAAAAGATGTAAGAATTTTTCTACCATTCTTTGATTGTGTCAATAAGATTACACACATTGGTTAACCCATCGACCAATGTTCAACATGTCATGAACTTATAAATGTTGTCAAATATTTTATGGTCTTCATGACTTCAATATATCATTTAACACATTAAGGAGAATATTTGCCAAGCCAAACTTGAATGTGTACAAATTAAATATCACTTTCTTTTGCCACTTCTCAAAATTCATAAAATGAATTTATTTGGTTTATCAACATGATTAACCATCACACTCTTAGGTATTTTCAACAATACCACAACAAGAGTCATTTAATGATCTTCACAAGAGAAATCATCCACTATTCAACACTCGTTGAATTATTTGTCATGTTTCCACAAGAAACATACATTATTGACTTGATTCACAAAGAATCATGTTCAAGATTTCTAGCCCCAATTGGACCATCAATCCAACCACCAAGGATTTACAATTTGACACAAAGCCAATTCAATGTACCAAACATTGATATGTCAAATATGACACTTCAATTAAAATACACAATATTTCAAAGCAAGTATATGAATCAATCACGCTACTAGTGGAATTAGTGCAATTAATTTGGTTGTTTTTAAATCAAGTTTGATTCAATCCACTTAACTGCATCACCAAATCCAAAGCGAGTTTGACCATAATACAAATATTCAACACAAATGCATAACCATAGTGTTGAAACTTCCATTACAAGAAATAATTACGAGTCATCCAAATTAGCAACCAAATAATGCTAATTTAAATACTTTAATTTATAAAATTTAAATACCACACATTAGTATTTAATTGGCACACTAAAAGATTATGAGAAACTTGACTAAATCATTGTGCACGTAAAAGGGTAAGTCTATTTCAAGCAATTAAATTACCAATTAAGATTAGATACCAAATCAATCTCAAAAGATAAGTAAATCGCATCTAATAAATTGTGAAATAGAAACCTTCGAAGTTAATAGTTTGAAATAAATTCAAATATAACTCTCAATTAAAGCACACAACTAATTTAGGTCACTGATGCCAAAATCACTATCAATGGAATAAGTGCAATTTAACTTGATTGAGTTTAGCAAGATTGCTTCAATCGTTTAATTGCATCACCTAATCCAAAGGGATTTGACACACAACCAAGTTAATTCTTTGAAACATATTCAAAGAAGATTAATTTAATCAACACGCGCAACCATTTCAGTTAGACCTCAAAGTAAAACCTCGCTATCAATAGAATTAGTTCAATTAAATTGGTTGTACTAAAACAATATTGCTTACAACCATTTAACTGCAACACAAGATCTAAGCGATTTTTACCCAAGTTAATAATTCTTTGAAACAAATTCAAAGAAATAATTTAACAAAAATGAACAATAATTTCATTTGAAACTTGAAGCAAATTTTCGCTACCAACGGAAATAGTGCAATTAATTAGGTTACTTTAGAGCGTGATCGCTTCAACCTTTTAATTGTATCATCAGATCCAAGCGCTTTTACCCAAGTGTAATAATTCAACACAAACTATGAGAATTTATTAAAATTAGCAATCGATACAATGCTAATCCAAACAAATTCAAAAGAAGCGAACTCAAACAAACCATAAAAATTGTTAATTGTTCATATGAGTTTCGGTCTCAACAGCCATTCAAAACACAAGAGATTATACTGAATGGGACACAGAACTCAAACGCATAATAATTAAATAACAATAAAGTCAATTTCCACCAATTTAATTAGATGGTTGAACTTTAATAACAAAGGAAATAGAAATTTCCTTTCCTAGTATTCAATTCCTCTGATGCGGAAACCAAAAGAAACGCACTGGAATTATGAAACATGATTTCAAATTTCATTCTTTGAAACTAAAGCATGTTACAGAGAAAGAAAGATTAAAGGAATCTTAAAGCTGAACAGTAACAAACAAGAACTAGATTAAAGATCTTTCAATATTATATGCATATGAATAGATGCGTAAATAGTGAACAACAATCCACGATAATTTCAGAATCTATCTTAAGTTGTTAGACAAAATCAACGCGGATTAGAAAATCATAACGAAATCAAAATCGAAAGAAAACTGTAATCGAGGCCTGTGTTTGCACAGTTTCCTTAAGATAGATTCGCCATACACAAGGACGTCTTTCTCCCAGGATACAACGATCTCAACGGTGTTTCAACACCGCCGAACGCAACCACGCTTAAGCAAAGCGACAACAGACGAACCGACAAATAAAAAGAAAGGAAGAAGAATAGAACTTTTGGGAGAGAGATATTGGTATTTCAAGGTGTGTGGAAAACTGAAGGGATATGTGGGTATTTATAGGGGGAATTCTGGAGCAAACTCTTTAGTTGAGCAATGTGGTATAAAACCACTTTCTCACATTGCTCCTTTTCCCACCAAGGTACTTTGAGAATCAATTTCTCATTCACCTTAAATCCATTTTGGACGGATTATAGCTCGATTCGAAGCTCTCTTGTAGGAGAATACGAATATGTAATCACCTTACAAAAAGGTGTTACTTAACCCACTCATAATCACATCCCAAAATGGTACAAACCCATTTGGTTTACCCAAATTTTCCAACAACAATCACTGAATTGAATGACACATCCTTATGCCCATCCAAGATCGCCTTCAACGAATGACTATCTGACTTCTTCCCATCAGTTTCCTTCCCCCAAGTTTTGATCTTTCCGTCTGCAGAAGCTGAATACACCATCCCTCATTTACAAGCTGCAATCCCATTAATGACATCGTCGTGAGCTTTGATCAATTCCAAACATTTCAAACAACGAGACATGCAACACTATTACTCTCACACCCAAAAAAGAAGAAAGAATCAAAACATGAACAATTATGATTGAATCAGCTATGATGTGGAGATGCTATGAGGAGGAGCGAAAGAAGATGAGTTGCAGTTAATTTCTTAGGGAACAAATGATAATGATAAGAAAGCTTAAAAATCGATGGACCTTGCAGGTGGCTTAAAGCTCCCATTTCTTCTTCCTCAACGGATACTCGATCAACGTGGGGCTCTGGCTTTGTCAACGTGATACTCGATGCAAGCTCTAGTTGTAGGATCAGGGGTAAAATTGTATCAAGAGAAAGAGAGTGAGCATGAAGAGGAAAGATGCAGAACAGTGGGCAACATATAAATCTGCCAAAGTTTTAGCTGCTAGCAGAATGCAACTGGAAAACATAAGTCTAAGCATCTGAAGATTACCTAAAAAATGATGAAGAACAATTGTGTAACATTCAATGAAGTAGTTCCACATCCATAGTGTGGAATACAGACAAAGAAGTCACAGATCTCACATTCCTTAGCAGAAAGTCCCGTCCCCTGTAGTTATCACAAACACCCATTTAAACACAAAACTCCATCATTGGCCGAACCAGGGTAGCACCCTGAAATTCAAAGAGTATTGTTCATACCTCATTACCTAGAAGAAAAGTTGTACTCCTTTTGAAAGGATGATCATTTGTAGGAAGAGCACCCTCGGCTATCTCTACTCCACATATATCGCAATCTTTCTTCTGCAAGCAAAACCAAGTAAGCTTAATTTTTTTTTTGATGAATTGAGCTGGGTTTGTATTCATCAAAACGTGGAATAACAGTACAATAAAAGGAAGGAGAGACTCAAAAAACTATACTACCCCTATGATACTATCAGCTTCACACCTCCCAAGAGCGAAATTCAGCATTTCGCTCTTGATTTCTTCTATGACATGAGAACTACTCCTACAATCTACCCCCCCAAAGATACGATTACATCTCTCCTTCCAAACATAACAAATAAGAACTCTCAAGAGCAGCTTTTTTGCTCTATTTGTTACAGTTTCTCCCCAACTACAAACCATCTTAACCATTTCCTCAAACGAAGCCAGTCTGATGCCAGTGAAGAAATGATTCAGCAAAGTGTTGGTGAACTCACAGTGGGCAAATAGATGCTCTCTACTTTCCTCCTCCTTCTCACATAATGCACAAAGAGCGTCCACCAAGAGATCCCATGCCTTGACTTTATCCCTTGTGTTGATTCTATTTGTCATAATTAGCCAAGCTACCACATCTCTTCTAGGTATATTATACCCTGACCAAACACTGTTATACCAATCCACAGCAGTTTTCTTTCTCCTTATATCCTCCCAAATCATTCCAATCTTCAGCTTCTTAACAACCTTTCCTTTCCACTTCAGATCACCTTCATCATCTTGATCTATATATTCCTTAACACAATCTCTCAGTTTGAGCAGCCTTTTCCAGTGCCAGGAACCTGCATCTGAAGTCACTGTCCAGAAAGAGGCTCTCTTGATCCTGTAGTAATTCACCCAAGCAACCCAAAGAGACCCTGCTTTCAGCATGATTTTCCAAATGTGTCTAACTACATTTGCCACATTCCAAGTCCTGAGGTCTCGAATGCCTACACCCCCTTCAACCTTTGGAGAAGCCACAATGTCCCAAGCAACCTTTGGCCTGCCCCCTTCAAGCTTTCCCCATAGGAATCTATTGCAGATGCTCTCTATATCCTTAATGAGACTGCTTGGCAGGATAAAGGACGACATCCAGAACTGAAGGATACCATGAATGACAGAGTTAAGTAATTGGATTTTACCTGCATATGATAGTTTTTTTTATCTCCAATCCGTGATTCTTTTAGTAATCTTGTCCATTAAAGCTCTACAATCAACTCTTCTAAGCTTACCAGTTGTGAGCGGTACACCCAGGTATCTAAATGGTAGTTCCCCTCTGCAGAACCCTAAAGCAGTTGTGATTACTTCTGCTATGTCTGAGTCAACACCAGCCAAATATATCTTACTTTTCTCTGGATTAAACTGCAGACCTGAGACTTCTTTGAATTCGGTTAAGATAGACTGCACTACCTCTATAGCTTCAGTATTGGCCTTTGTGAACACTAGGAGATCGTCTGCAAAGCTTAAGTGTGTAAGCTTGGTCCCCTTGCATTGCGGATGCAGTTGATAGCCACCCTTAATAACAGCTCTGTCAAACAATCTACTTAGGATCTCCATTGACAACACAAACAAGAAGGGGGAAATTGGATCCCCTTGACGAAACCCTCTTTTGGCTGGGAAATAACCACTCAAACTGCCATTGATCTTAACGGAGAGCCTGGAAGAGATGAAACAGGCCTCAGTCCATTTGACATATACCTCAGGGAAATTCATAGCTCTCATAGCATCCAGTATAAAAGACCATTCTACCGAATCAAAAGCTTTCATCAAGTCTATCTGAATAGCACATCTGGGGGAAATACTTTTTGACTTGTATTTGCTAAGCAACTCATGAGCCATCAGCACCCCATCTCCTATATGCCTTCCTCTCACAAATGCAGTTTGATTCATGCTTACTAAACCAGGAAGCACTTCAGCTAGCCTATTAGATAAGACCTTTGAAACCATTTTATAAATGACATTGCAGCACGATATAGGCCTAAACTTCTTAATATCATCAGCATTCTTCACCTTTGGAATCAAGGCTAAAGCAATTGAATTCACATATGGAGGCATATAGGTTTTCTCAAAAAAACTTGAAACTGCATTGCATACCTCTCCCCCAATCAGCGGCCAACTATCCTTGTAGAATTCTGCATTATAACCATCAGGCCCCGGGCTTTTATCACTTGAGATACTAAAAAGAGCTTTCCTTATTTCCTCATTACTCACTGGTCTGGCAATCCAGCCTACTTTCTCATCCTCCAGTTTATGCTTAACAATCTCCTTCAGGTCAGTTTTTTTCACCACAGTACTCTCCCCCAAAAGGCCTTTATAAAAATTAACAGCTATATCAGCAATGTCATCAGCACCTTCGACCATCTCCCCATTACTATTTTTTAACTGCCTAATAGTGTTGGTAGCATTCCTCACCCTAACATAATCATGAAAGAAAGCTGAGTTGCTATCACCTAATTGGATCCATCTGACCTTAGCTTTCTGACGCAATATACTCTCTTCATCCCTTTTAACAATCTGATAGTCAGTTCTGCAAGTGATTAGATCTTCAAGATTTTGCACAGTAGGGTTTGTGAAAGCCTCCTTCTGTAATACCATAAGCTCTGTGTACTTACTTGCAACTCTCTTCTGTATATCCGAGTAGCATTCCTTGTTTAACATCTTCAGTCTGTCCTTTAGTCTCCTCATTTTTTCATACAGAACATAAAATCTCCCCCCAGGAATTCTACTAATTGACTACTCAAAGAAGCTGGCAAATTACTTAGGTTTAAACACTTAGTGCGTTGTGTGAGTTCCACGACTTCTAATCTAATAAAGCGGAAAATAAAAGACAGAAAAGTAAAATGTTGACTAACGAGAAGATAGACGAACTTAGATTTCGAATCCCCTTAGATCACCAGAGCATTGGCAATCAACAGATCAGCGGTTTTCAATTCTAATTCAATCGGTTTCTATACACCACCATAACTCCTTACCCTTAGGTTTAAGACTGACGAACGTTCGCTCTATCCGATCTAACTACCAAGATTAACTAGCCGCCCGGGTACGGTCGCCTCTCGCAACGACTTAATTAACTGGTGCAATTACTAACGATTTATGAGTTACTCTTGCAGTGGATTAACCCTAACCGGTTCCTACGAAAGGCACACTCCAATTATAAGGTTAACTGGTTGAATTGATGTTTTAAAGAGAGGCGAGCGTTCGCTTCTATCCTCAGCTTAACAAGAATCTAAACTAGGTGATCAAGGAAGACAGGTTTAAGCGCCAAAGCAGGGAACTGTCTAACGATACGTCTGGTGACTACGTCTGGCGACTAACCCTAACTTGCAAAAACCTAATCTAGGCGATCAACCAGAGAAGAAACATAAACAATCAAGAACAAAACAACCATGCAAAGAGAAACTGATTGAACTTCGAATCTAATTACCGCCAATCCGTGACCGCTTTAAAGCCCTGGGTCACTTAGGGTTCATCTAATCTAAGCTCTATGAGTTCAGCTATTCATGTTCATAACAAAAGAATCAAAGACAGAAACAGAGTTCATCGTACAGAGGAAGAACAGATAAGAACTGAAAAACCTAATTCTGATGACTCTGGCAAAGCTTCGCTCTCCAGTAATCTTCAATCCAAGCTCCGAGTCTCCGAGGTGAAGGGATGGCGTCACGATCTCTCCACGGATCTTCAAACTCTCTAAACTCTATCTATCGACCCTAAGGTCGTGGCTAATCAGCCAAAATTCGGTGTCTCTGATCTGGCTTCAAAACATCTATATATACCCCCAGAAACCCTTTACAAGTTGGAAAATGCTGAAAATAAGGGTTTCTTTCCGGATTTTCAAAGGAATTTTCGCCGAAAATATCACCACATTTTCGCCAAAAATATTAGTTAAAAACCAGCTCCAACTTGTTTCGATGATTCCCGCTCCGTTTGAACTCCGATTTGGTCCTCGTTTGAAGCGTGGACTCGTGAGAGAGTCCTCTATAATGTGGTAACTTGGAGGCTCACCATAAAAGCTCACAAAAAGGGTAAAAATAGCCAATAAATGGACATGTATGCACTAGGAGCCTAGAATTACATAATAAACACATTTTCGCCAAATATTCATCAGAATGGCATCAAAGGGGCATGAAATGTTGCTTAAATGGGGATGAAAATCACGTCAAATCGAGTGTCATCAATACCCCACACTTAAGCTTTTGCTTGTCCTCAAGCAAACTGAACTAGAACATACTCAAATTCACCAATGACACGAGATTAAACTGAGATTCAATTCTAACAATTTGGTTTAGACTGTTCCACGTAGAAAAAGTGACCTACACTGCAAGAACATCAACCAAACAAGTTTTCGATCTCACTAATTTCTGCACACTTCAAGTAGTAGTTTTAACAAAGCTCGTTTCTTGGCAAAACAATTAATCATAATTAACCGACTCCGATAACACCAATTCTAATGAGAAAAGACTTTAAGCTCTAGCCATGATGTGGACGTGGAGGTAGAAAAAGTGACGTGGCTATCAACTTGACTTCATCCGTTTCTAGATCTTACGTTACATGTTCTAGCTAGGACCGATTTAAACAACAATTTATTTCAAGTTTCAACTTCTTCCATTGATTTACTGCATACTAGTGCTCGATACCAAACACTTCACTAAGGTGTTGGACCTGCCTAGCTCACAGTATTTGTGCCTATGCTAGTGCTCAACCCGAACACTTCACTTAGGTGTCGGGCTTGCCTAGCTTTATTTTCAGCACTTTAAAGAACTTAGCATTGATTTGCACAACTTTATTACTTGATTTAACAATTTAGCCACTTAATCCTAGCTAGTTATAACTTTTTACACAAGATTTCGAATTGGATTTCCATCTAATCTCAAGCCACAATCACAGGTGATCAAATATGGAGTGAAAAACATGGAAGAAGCTAGCATTTATCATCTTAGAACAGTGTTATCGAGCTTTGCTATTAACAAACCAATTAATTCAATTAATTCAAGTTTCAACTACAGAAGTGATTTATGATCTGTTCTGGCCTAGACTCATTTAATATCAGTTCTGACACGTTGGTTACAGGTTCTAAGTGGAATAGTCTAGACGTCATTATTCAAAATTGAAGTCAATTTAACATCAAAAGTCCAGAATTGAGCAATTCTATGCTAGAGAATTTTCAAATTTGAACCACAAAATCATAGATAGCAAGCAAGATCATGCATAATCCTAGACTCCTACCCCACACTTAAACGGTTCTGTGTCCTCACAGAACTAATCTAGAGTAGAGAGATACGAAGAACCTGGAAGGTGATGGTCGGTGTAGCGGATGAGCACGGAGAGTCCGGAGTAGGCGGAGTAGCTACTCAAGTTCCTACAAAAATAAAAACAACAAAAAGATCAAAAGGATACCGGGACAAGTGCCCCGGATCCACACAGAAGAAAAGTGGATCGAGATCCGAAAAGAAGAAAGAAAAGAAATGGAAAGGATAGAAACAACCTGATCACTGTTCCGAGGGCGGGGGTGAAAATCAGAAGTCGAAACCGGTATAAATAGTCGGCGGAAAACACAAGGTTTTCGGCGAAGACGAAAATGATTGAAAATTTTCGGCGAAAAATGTTTTGTAAAATCAAAATCCAGTTCGGCGAAAAGTTAAGTTGTTTTCGGTCGAGAAGTAGAAACAGGAGAACAATCCGATTTTAAACACATATTTCGACGAAAATATGGGTGAATTTTCACCGAAAATAATCTTGAAAATGGTCGGCAGTTTTTTTTTTTAACTGGGGCTTTAAAACAGAACGACTCAAAATGAAAACAACTGACTCCAGCCGTGGGTTGCCTCCCACGAAGCGCTCTTGTTTAACGTCCGTGAGCCAGACGATACCTGTTAGGACCCCAACTTAGGAGTTCCTTGAAGTCATCGTCTTCTTCAAGGAAACGGTTGAGTGCCATGTAGCACTCCAGAAGGGTGATGCAGCCGGTAGTGCTCCAGTAGATCGCG
Source organism: Linum lewisii (assembly GCA_034768395.1). Taxonomy (NCBI): domain Eukaryota; kingdom Viridiplantae; phylum Streptophyta; class Magnoliopsida; order Malpighiales; family Linaceae; genus Linum; species Linum lewisii. The sequence continues at coordinate 29,056,427 of CM068300.1, read as the reverse complement.
GTTCTGGTTGGATGACCAGTTCTTCTCGTATTCTCCTACTAGAGGAGGGAAGAGGTAGTACGGCGCGGCATGGTCAATGAGCTCCATCTTCTCTACAGGTTGACTCGGCGGAAGTGTAGGTGAGGGTATCTCCTCAATCTCTATGTGCTCCTCTTCGGCTTCAACTTCAAGATGGATTGGCTCTATGTCTTCATCAACCGCCACCGCCAAGGATTCTTCATCAGATGCTTCTAGCTCACAATAGTCATGGGTGAGATTGTCATGTTCATCTTCATACGGCTCTTGAGCGTCTTCTTCCATTAGTGGATTTGGTTGCTCGAGCTCGACATCCACCATGTTATCAGCTTGCAGCTTCGAAAGGAGATCATCCAAGGGGATTCTACTCTTGCCATCTGTTGTCGATGCTGATGAGCCGGTATATACACATCTTGGTGATTTTGTTGGTGGTGTGTAGCTTCTGGCTCTTCTTCGAAATGCTCATGAGCATCTTCTCCCTTCAATTGCACTAATCGCTTGAAGCGCGGCGTTCATTGCATCAACAGCATCGTCCATTGACTGGAGGCTGTCCACGGCGGCTTGGGTGCTTGCCATCCATTTTTGATGCTCATAAGTGTGTAAATCCATCTCTTGGGAGTTTTCAATATATGGTGCTTCATTGATGTACCACCCTTGGTACTGATCATCCCACCTGTAATCCTGCATAATTAAAACTCAAAAACACTACCCAGGTAAATCATGGAAATATGGAGGAAAAATAAATGGTAAGGCGGAAAGGTAGAGGAATAATTTGCCAACTCTTCTTTCAAACAATTAGAAGAGTCCCCGGCAACGGCGCCAATTTGATGATGCAGTTTTAGCGGTATCAAATAACTAACCTACCGAAGTAGATAGATCGTATTCCACAGGGTTTCTACTAATCGACTACTCAAAGAAGCTGGCAAATTACTTAGGTTTAAACACTTAGTGCGTTGTGTGAGTTCCACGACTTCTAATCTAATAAAGCAGGAAAATAAAAGACAGAAAAGTAAAATGTTGACTAACGAGAAGATAGACGAACTTAGATTTCGAATCCCCCTTAGATCACCAGAGCATTGGCAATCAACAGATCAGCGGTTTTCAATTCTAATTCAATCGGTTTCTATACACCACCATAACTCCTTACCCTTAGGTTTAAGACTGACGAACATTCGCTCTATCCGATCTAACTACCAAGATTAACTAGCCGCCCGGGTACGGTCACCTCTCGCAATGACTTAATTAACTGGTGCAATTAATAACGATTTATGAGTTACTCTTGCAGTGGATTAACCCTAACCGGTTCCTACGAAAGGCACACTCCAATTATAAGGTTAACTGGTTGAATTGATGTTTTAAAGAGAGGCGAGCGTTCGCTTCTATCCTCAGCTTAACAAGAATCTAAACTAGGTGATCAAGGAAGACAGGTTTAAGCGCCAAAGCAGGGAACTGTCTAACGACTACGTCTGGTGACTACGTCTGGCGACTAACCCTAACTTGCAAAAACCTAATCTAGGCGATCAACCAGAGAAGAAACATAAACAATCAAGAACAAAACAACCATGCAAAGAGAAACTGATTGAACTTCGAATCTAATTACCGCCAATCCGTGACCGCTTTAAAGCCCTGGGTCACTTAGGGTTCATCTAATCTAAGCTCTATGAGTTCAGCTATTCATGTTCATAACAAAAGAATCAAAGACAGAAACAGAGTTCATTGTAAAGAGGAAGAACAGATAAGAACTGAAAAACCTAATTCTGATGACTCTGGCAAAGCTTCGCTCTCCAGTAATCTTCAATCCAAGCTCCGAGTCTCCGAGGTGAAGGGATGGCGTCACGATCTCTCCACGGATCTTCAAACTCTCTAAACTCTATCTATCGACCCTAAGGTCGTGGCTAATCAGCCAAAATTCGTGTGTCTCTGATCTGGCTTCAAAAGTCTATATATACCCCCAGAAACCCTTTACAAGTTGGAAAAGGCTGAAAATTAGGGTTTCTGCCCGGATTTTCAAAGGAATTTTCGCCGAAAATATCACCACATTTTCGCCGAAAATATTAGTTAAAAACCAGCTCCAACTTGTTTCGATGATTCCCGCTCCGTTTGAACTCCGATTTGGTCCCCGTTTGAAGCGCTGGACTCGTGAGAGAGTCCTCTATAATGTGGTAACCAGGAGGCTCAACATAAAAGCTCACAAAAAGGGTAAAAATAGCCAATAAATGGACATGTATGCACTAGGAGCCTAGAATTACATAATAAACACATTTTCGCCAAATATTCATCAGAATGGCATCAAAGGGGCATGAAATGTTGCTTAAATGGGGATGAAAATCACGTCAAATCGAGTTTCATCACAAACCTGATCCACTATTCCTCTATAGTCTGGATGTTTCATCCAACAATTAAAGAACTTAAACCCTTTTGGTTTAGAAATAGCACTTTCACATTGTTCAAGTAGATTGCACAGTGATCTGAATCAGACGAAGGGATAAGCTCAACCTTACTATCAGGGAATGCACCTTGCCAGGCCAGATTAATCAAAACTCTGTCCAGCTTACGAACCACCAAACCATCAAGTCTATTATTCATCCAAGTGAAAACAGGGCCTGAACTATATGGTCAATCAATTCACAATTGCCACATACTTTCTAAAATCATCCATGCCTTCAAAGGAATTTGGAGCTGGACAAGCTTCAGAAAGGTCTAGGAAGGCATTAAAATCCCCTGCTATAAACCAAGGGATAGTATTTTGCTTAAACTTCTTCAACTTGTTGAAAGTCTGTCTTCTCTCCATAGTGTCATTATCCCCATACACTATTGTTCCATAATAACTCTGAGGGAGGTCTATCCGAAAGTGAATAAATCGGCTAGAACACTCCAACACTACAAGAGGAACGCCATTTTTCCAAATTAACCAGATTTTCCCCAAAGAGCCTTCAAAAGCAAATGCACCTGTCCAACCAGGAAACCTATCTTTGAAGAGATCCAAAGTTTTCTCTTCCTTTATTCTAGGTTCAATAACAGCAATCACATCAATACTATATTGTCTAACATAACTCAACACAACTTTATACTTACTATCCTTATTAAACCCTTTTGTATTCCATATCCAATATTTCATCTACGGGGGATTTTTGTACCTTGTTTTGACACCTGAAACTTGATACTTCTTCTTAACATGCTTCGTGTGCTGCATAAAGTCCTCCAAAGTGGCTTTCCTGACTGAATGTATAACCTCTGGCTCATCCTCAGATGTCCATTTACTTATCTCTCCATCTCTCAACCGTAGGTCTTCAGGTAAGACACTCAACTGGCTAGGTCTAGGGACTTCCACAGTTCCTACAGTCATTTGATCAACAGGCGATCCTGTCCCTTTTTGCAAAGATGCAGGTTCCTTATCAGCTTCCAATATTTCTTCAATATCTGCAAGCTTAACCACACTACTACCCTCAACTTCAGTGGTTTCAGTGGCCAATTTTCTTTTAGCATTCTTCCTTCTCTTTTAGCCTTTTTCCTCTTACTCCCATCTTCCTGCTCCTTAGGTGATGATTCATCTTGCTTTTCATTCTCAGGGGAAGAATGGTTGTCATCCTGAATCACTATCCCATTTGGAGTTTGGTTTCCATCCACACAACAGTAGGGCTCGCTACCTTATCAGCTTGAGTATTATCCACCGCCACTACAACTTTAGGCCTATAAACTTGTCTTTCAAAGTTCTTTCGTGTATAGTCTCTGGCCTTAGCTTGAACCACTTGTATAACATGTTGTTCATCCTCATCCAAAATTTTCAGAACCTCAGGACATGGGATAGCTTTATCTCTTATTATGCATACCTTAATGTCCAGCCCATCCCTTATAAAATTCCTCACCGGTTTCCCAACCAGACTTGACAGCCAGCTGATACCTTCTTGAGATATTGCAGCAGGGGGAACCCTTTGGAACGTAATCCACTCCGGGCTCTGCCCATCAGGAATTACCACAGGTCTAATCGCTCTAGCCCATTTCCTCATGATCATACCAGTGTTATGCACATGCCAAGACCTACTCAAGACCCACTCACAGAGCTTAACCGACTTGAACTCAACCAAGAAAAAATTAGTTTCCAAGCTTGCGATTATCACTCCTCCTTCATATCCCCACAATCTATTAGCCACATTAGCAAACACACGGATAGGTGGAGGGTTACCAAGGAATTGGACGACTACCGCCGCTTTCAGTCGCTCCACTCCCTTATCTAGCACTTCCTTCGGCAGACGAACAGCATCCCCCTGTCGGGCTGAATCTAGAATATCTATGAATTTCATATCATCCTTAGGGTTAGAGATCAAATCTGCCCATGTTTTCCTAGACGTACCAGAAGAGTTCCCTTTCTCCATCGCACAGTAAACCAGCACAGGTCTCAATCCCAGCAACTACCACGGGACCTCAGAGGTATGCCGACGATCCAGCCACAGTCGGAAAGTCCTTGGGAGCTCACCCGCCAAGGCTAAACTCTCAACAACTGCGGCGATCGTAGCTGAGGACTGAGCCAAGTCAATAGAACAGTAAAAACACCTCAAGGAAAGCGAAATCAAACGGAAAAAGTACAGGCCAAGTGGAAATCTGGGGTCTCAGAGACCTACCGGCGACGTCACGCCCCGACGGAGCCCTTCGGGAGCTCACCCGCCGAAGGAAAAACCCCCTATCGGAGGTGACGATCGGAAAAAGCGGGGTCAAAAGTTGGAGAAAAACTTTCGATACACGAGCCCCACGCGCCAGCACATCCTGGTTTAAAATCTCAAGTAAGCTTAATTAAATCACCTAAACTAAGAGAAACAGAGTTCATAAGAGAAATCAAGAATCGGACCTTGAGGAAGTGGCGAGCTTCAAGGAGGGAATGGAAGTGGCGGAAGCGGACGTGAGAGGTGGAGCCGTGGCTGTCGAAGGAGTTGAAGTCGCGGCAAAAACGAAAGGGAATGTACATAATTGACCAAAAAATTCAGCTATAAAGGGCATGAGAGACGTGCAAAAAACGCCAGCACAGCCAACCGATGGCTGTGAAATCGATAGTAGAAGCAAGGAGGTCAGTAGTAGGGGTGGCAATTCAGTTTTTCGTAAGAGGGTTTTTAGTCTTTTCCCGGGCTCTGATACCAAACTAAAGTTCATTTTCCAACTGCCTATTTTTTACTAACTAATTTTTATTTTTCAACTGTTTTTTTTACTTCATTTTCAATTTTATCGAAAAATCCAAAATTATTTAATTTTAATCTTCCTTCATAAATCCAAAAATGCTTAAGAATTTTTTTGACTTTCTCTTGTTCTATGATTTTCAAAAACGGCATGCTGCTTTCTTCATTATTATTATGCATATTGTTATCATCACGCATATTATTATTTTTGCGTTTATTTATGTATGGTTTTCGTAAAATATTTCTTTGTTAAGACTAATACTATTATTTAATTTATTAGTTGGGTGCTCAACTTTTTTCTTGTTATTTTTCCACTGGTTCCGTTTTATTTTTCTAACACTACGGATTGGTCTTCTACTCATTTTGTACACACTTATTTTAATGGGTAATCGCTATATGGTCCTATAGCATTTTTCTCGATTAATTCGATTAGATCTGTCATAAACTGTTCTTCTCGGATATATTCAGTTATAGTTTCAGGATCTTCTTTTAGTCCTTTATTTTCGTTATTTATGAAATTTTTGTATTCTAAAAGTTCATCCCTAATGTCTTTCCAAGCTTCTGGGTTCTCTTTTATTCTTACGTATATTTTATAAATGAGTTTATTAAAATAAAAAATTATCTTATTTAACTCGTTATCCATTCTTATAATTTTTTACCAAGATTTGTAATCATTTGTATTAATACTTCTATTTCACTACTATCCTGGTTTTGATGAATTATCGTAATGTTTCTTATGTCTTCTTCTTCCTGATTCTGGTTATTTGATTCGTTTAGTTGGAATCTTTCTGATTGAGTTAACCTTTCTATTCGATTTTCTTTAATTTTCCTGGGATCTTGTTGTATAGATCTCCGACTAGGTTCGGCTTTTATTATTTTTAATGGTGCTTCTAAATGAATTATTGGTTTAAATAGATCTTCAATTGTGATGACTTCTTTATCCTTGAATGTTAAACTATGATGGCTATTTGTGAGAGCATAGTTTATTTGATATGTTACTGAAAATGGTTTACTATTTTCTTTCATAAGATCTTCTCTTTTTAGTTCGTATTTTATAACTATTGACGAATATAAATTTTCATCAATTAGGCTTAATCCTTGTTGTAAATTTATATCGAATTTTATTATACCATAATTTAGGTTTCCTGATCCTTTGGCTATGATACTTTCTTCTTGATCTATGATTCTATCATCTCTTATCTCTAGTTCTATAGGTGTGTTAATCCCTAATTTCATAGTAGACTTGATTATGATTTGAATAGTACTAATATGTATGTATGCTATTTTTGTTCGTTCTTCCGTTTTTACTTTGCTTAATCTTTTCTTGATTTGTTCTTTATTAATGACTTGAATTAAGAAATTTCCATTTGTCTGGTTAAATGGAATTGTTACTTTTCCTATCATTTTCCCATATTTGATTATGTTATTTCTATCAAATAGTTTTGTTAAAAAAGATTTTGTTACTAAATTTTGTGTTTCTGATAACGTAAAATTTGTTTTTTCTTTAATTCTTTTAACATCTATTAACTCATCCAAAAAATAATTATCCTCTTCCTTTCTTTGTATGTAATCGAATATATTATCGTTATCTTCTGCCATTTAAAAAGAAGTTTTTATGTTGAGATTATCATACCTGAATGGCTCTTCTGTTGGATGCCTTTGGGTTGTTCCTTCGTCTGGTGATGCAGATGTTCGTATCTTCTTTTGTGGTTGATTTAGTGGGTATGGTTGGTGGTTTTGTATTTTTAGTAATTATATAATACTGGCAAGACTCCAGGAACCTACGTTCCAATTTTGCTTGGCCTCCAGAACAAGAATGTTCAAGCCAACGAGAGAGTGAGAGACTTTCCTTTGCTCCAAACTACTCTGAGTTTTATTTATGATTTACACTCTCCTTATATAGGGAGAGAACAGACGCTAAATGCGTCATTGATTACATCATAGCGCATGAAAAGAAAAGAAAAGACAAAAGATAAAAAGCAAGAGATACATTATTGCACAACTTTATTAGTGGGGAAGTTGGCAACCCCTTTGTCTTCTTTCACTCCATTTTCTTTAGATGATGAATTCTTTGTCCTCCATTATTGGTCTTTAGACAATGACTTCCCCTTTTGTATTTTTTTGTTTGTCACGGGAGATGATGATGTTGTTGATTCCTGTTACTTCCCGTCGTTTTCTTCGTTGTCTTCTCCGCACCATTGGCACAAATGATCTTCATAGTTAATAAGTAATTTACATAACTATTTTTTTATTGGTACTGGTAATATCGTGAGGGTTCCACCTATTTCGGTGAAGTTTTTTGTCATTATGTTTATTGCCTCGAATTCTTCAGCAATTAGCTTTGTTTTTGCTCTGCTGATTATGATTATGTCCATACTGCTGTAATTAACTTTTAATGGACTGTTTGGTTCGATGTTGGTTAATGCCCTGCATACTGCAAATAGTCCTTTTACCAGATGATCTGGTCTTCGTTCATAATCCTTGAGATTATCTCTGGACGGATAATCATTGTTTGATACTCCCATAAGAATGACTGCCTTTGTTCCTAGTAGTAGTTTTTCTTCTTCATTGAAGATTGGATAGCTGCTGGTGTACTTGAGAAAGATTTCTCTTCCCTTTGTCTTGTAAGATTGGTGCTGGACTGACTTTCCCATGATATGCTGGGATGCAATTGCCCAGTTATTGTATAATCCTCTGAACGGTCCGTTGAAGATAACGTACCATTTACTGTTTTTTCTTTCGTCTTCTTCATATTTTTCCTTTTCTTCTTTTTCCACCATGTCAGCCCATCGTGTTGATTTGCTGCTTATGGCTTGTTGTTGCTGCTGGATTATTGATTTGTTGCTTGTGGCTTGTTGTTGCTGCTGAATTTCTATAATGTTGCTGCCAGGTTGCTTCTGTTCTTCCATGGATTTATTTTGTTGTTGTTGATGCTGAACTTCCATGGGGTTTTTCTTGAGTTGCTTTTGCAGGATATTGATGGTGTTTTGTAGTTCCTCTTCCTCCCCCCCTGCAGAGAAGGACTTGTGCTTCAAGCGCTTGACGACGCTCCTTTTTTTGCATGAGCTGGTTCATTAGTGCTTTGATTACTCCTTCCATTCTCTTGTCAGAGTATCTGTGAAGGGATTGTTGCTCGACTTTATGTAGTTCAAGTATGGATTGTAATAGTGTAGTTGTTGTTGCCACCTGATCAGTCGTCCTTTGTTGAAATCCTCTTGCAGCTTGTATCTCCAAAAACCTGTTACATATTTAGAATCGGTTTGAAGCTCAAACCTTGTTGATAATAATTCCAGCTTCCATTTTTTCAATGTCCTGAGACAGGCTAATGTCTCTAATTCATGTATTGGATAATTCTGTTCAGTAGCAGTAAATGTTCCAGAAATATATTTGCATAATTTCTTGGAATATTTATCACTATTGAATGGAACTGATAGTCGAGAATCTGAAGATTGATAATCTTTAGGCTTTTCGCCAAAGATATTAACCTCAATAATTTTGTCCGAAGACTGATAATCTTTGGGCTTTTCGCCAGAGATATTAACCTCATTTTGCCCAATAATATTACCAAATTTGTCCATTTGTAATAATTCTTTGCCATTTTGAATGGGTAACATACAATCAGCCCATGTATCTTTGGAGGCATCGGTTTGAATTATTAAAAAGTCTTTTTCGCATGGATTATATAATTTGGTAAATACTGATATTTTTCTTTCATTAGTAAAACTATTTTTGTGTCCTGATCATTCCATGACCAGGTGTTTTTTTCAGGAATCTTTTTCTGTAAATGTTTTCTTTCTTTTGCAAGGTTTTTAAGAAATCCTTATCCACTTATATAATTTAAACAACCAAGAAAACGTTGAATATGTTTTCTATTTTCAAGTTGATTAGGAAATTTATCAATTTTTTCTTTAGTATTTGGTGATAACTCGATTTCACCAAAGTTGTTTATTTTCATACCAAGATATTCAATTTCTTCCTGAATGAGTTTTGATTTCTTTTTTGAAATAATCAAACCTTTTTCTTTAATTCGTTTAAAAATCGTTAGAAGTTTTTCGCAATGGTCTTCTTTAGTTTGATTAGTAAATATAATTATATCGTCAATATAAGCAAGACAAAAATCTTGTAATCCTTCTAAAATTACGATCCATAAAACGTTGATAGATCGCGGGTGCTTGTTTTAATCCAAAGGGTAACACATTCCATTCATAATGTTTCTGCGGTGGACAGGAGAAAGTTGTTAATGGTTTTGTGTTTTCATGTAATCGTAGCTGCTAATATCCAGATTTGGTATCTAGACTACTAAACCATGTTTGTCCCTTAAGTCTTTCTAAAATGTAATCCTTACGTGGTAACTTATAACTATCTCCGATAGTATTTTCGTTTAATTTTTTGTAATTAATAACCATACGTCTTTTTCCTCTTTTTATTTCATTTTATTCGCTACGTAAAATGCAGGTGCACTATGTGGACTTTTACTTTCTCTAATGATTCCTTTATCTAGAAGTTCTTCACATTCCTTATGAAATTCTTTGACATCTCTTTGAGTGTATTGAATTTTATTGGGAACATTAACTTCTATTGTTGGATCCTTTAATTTTATTTCTATTAATTCGATGTTCTTATTTTTCTCTACGTCAAGAGGATTTTCACTACATATCTCATCTAAGGTTTCTTCGATGATTCCATAGCTTATCTGGATGTATTCAAGTCTACTTTTTATATTTTGTAAAACAATTTTTAATGCTTCATTTTTCGTTATTATTTTTGTTGTAATCATTTTAGACTCCTGATTTTTCATTCTTGGGGCTTTTAAACTAATGCTTTTTATTCTTTGAATGAAAGGTTGATAAATTTAAGAAAATTGTTTCCTATAATTAGATCTAATCCAGAATCATGTTGGTATATAGTTTTTGCAGTAAAGTGTATTGTTCTATAGTAATAGGAACATAGGTTTTTGTATACCATATTTCGTGTATAGATTTATCTGCGACTATGATTTTTAGAGGTTTTTCTAGTTTTCCCCAATTTTTAATAGTTGTTTTCTTAGCAAAACAGAGGGTTGCCCCTGTATCAATATATGCTAAGTAATTTCTATTTTCTATTGTTATTTTTATGAATGTTGCTTTTGGATTTCCCTTAGATAAAGTTCTATTCGGACTCATCCGAAGATGATTCTGAATAAAACTCAACTATCTCAATGTCTGATAGTTCACAATATGAATCCTCTAATGGTTCAAAACCATAATCATAAGCTAATCTTAATACTTCTTTTTTTTATCATTTTTATTTTTCTTTGGACATTTATTGACATAATGTCCTTCTTCATTACACAACCAACATCGACAATTGGTTTTTCCCTTTGGACAATATTCTGTTTGTTTGTTTTTCTGTTTGTATTGTTTTCTATTTCTAAAATATCTATTAGGGTTTTTATATTGATTTCTTTTATATTCTTTATAAGGTACCTTCCTAATTTTCCTGTATTTTCTATGTTTCTTTTTATAATATTTTATTCTATTATTATCCTCACAACCGTATTTTCCTACCTTTTCTATGCTTTGTTCACAACATAATTTTATTTTATCCTGTTTTTTTTTAGTTTTTCTTCATTACATGCTCGCTTATCCATTCTTGAAGAATAAAAATTCTTCCTCCCAAAGTGTTAGGGATACTTTCTTTTCTTAATTCTTCTTCAAAAGTTGCTTCTACCTTAGATGCTACTATGAGTGGTAATTTTGCATATATTAGTTTATCTAGGTCTTTCCTAGCAGATTCTATAACCTGATAGTAATACTTTCTGAATTCACATATGAAGGATTCTAAGTAACACATATTGCATATTCTAAGGTTAGTTAAGTGTCATATAGCTTGTTGACTTAGTGTCGTATTTTGTTTTGTTTGTTGAGGAAATCTTCCTAGAAATTCATGGGTTATAACTTGTATAATTTTTTCAAATGTTTTTAAAGCGTTATCTCCATATATAAGAGTTTTACTAGGAATATCCATGGTACTTAAGTAATGATAAACTATTCCGGTTGTTTTATAAATTATAAAATTAAATATTTCTGCTGATGCTAGATTTTTTAAGTCTTCGTTGGTTTGAATTAATATTCCTATTCTATTTTTCCAATCTTCTAGATCTCTTAGTGGATCGATGCTACAATCTAAATCTAGTACATCAGGGTTTTTGGTATTTGAATACTTTGGTATATACGTTTGGGGTATTTTATTCCATCCTCCATTTTTTCGAGGGGTGTACGAGTTTTTATATAGATATTTGTCAAAAGAGATTTGTCCATCTGAATAGTCATTAAAATCACGTTTTTTTAGAACTTTCGAGTTTTTCAATTTTTACATAATTTGTGTAGGGGTTTTCGTCACTACTATAATCAAAAACTATTTTATCATTTTCGATATCTTCTGGTTCTGATTCAATAGAAATGGCTGCTAGTAGATCGTTATGGCTGCTAATAGATAATTTTACGTAGAAAATAATAATGAAATAAAAAGGAAAAAAGACGTATGGTTATTAATTACAAAAAATTAAACGAAAATACTATCGGAGATAGTTATAAGTTACCACGTAAGGATTACATTTTAGAAAGACTTAAGGGACAAACATGGTTTAGTAGTCTAGATGCCAAATCTGGATATTGGCAGCTACGATTACATGAAAACACAAAACCATTAACAGCTTTCTCCTGTCCACCGCAGAAACATTATGAATGGAATGTGTTACCCTTTGGATTAAAACAAGCACCCGCGATCTATCAACGCTTTATGGATCGTAATTTAGAAGGATTACAGATTTTTGTCTTGGTTATATTGACGATATAATTATATTTACTAATCAAACTAAAGAAGACCATTGCGAAAAACTTTTAACGGTTTTTAAACGAATTAAAGAAAAAGGTTTGATTATTTCAAAAAAGAAATCAAAACTCATTCAAGAAGAAATTGAATATCTTGGTATGAAAATAAACAACTTTGGTGAAATCGAGTTATCACCAAATACTAAAGAAAAAATTGAAAAAGACTTGAAAATAGAAAACAAATTCAACGTTTTCTTGGTTGTTTAAATTATATAAGTGAACAAGGATTTCTTAAAAACCTTGCAAAAGAAAGAAAACATTTACAGAAAAGATTTCTGAAAAAACACCTGGTCATGGAATGATCAGGACACAAAAATAGTTTTACTAATGAAAGAAAAATGCCAGTATTTACAAAAATTATATAATCCATGCGAAAAAGACTTTTTAATAATTCAAACCGATGCCTCCAAAGATACATGGGCTGCTTGTATGTTAGCCATTCAAAATGAAAAAAAATTATTACAAATGGACATATTATTGGCAAAATGAGGTTAATATCTCTGGCGAAAAGCCTAAAGATTATCAGTCTTCGGACAAAATTATTGAGGTTAATATCTCTGGCGAAAATCCTAAAGATTATCAATCTTCGATTCTCGACTATCAGTTCCATTCAATAGTGATAAATATTCCAAGAAATTATGCAAATATATTTCTGGAACATTTACTGCTACTGAACAGAATTATCCAATACTGAATTAGAGACATTAGCCTGTCTCAGGACATTGAAAAAATGGAAGCTGGAATTATTATCAACAAGGTTTGAGCTTCAAACCGATTCTAAATATGTAACAGGTTTTTGGAGATATAAGCTGCAAGCGGATTTCAACAAAGGACGACTGATCAGGTGGCAACAACAACTACACTATTACAATCCATACTTGAAGTACATAAAGTCGAGCAACAATCCCTTCACAAATACTCTGACGAGAGAATGGAAGGAGTAATCAAAGCACTAATGAACCAGTTCATGCAAAAAAAGGAGCGTCATCAAGCGCTTGAAGCACAAGTCCTTCTCTGTAGGGGGGAGGAAGAGGAACTACAAAACACCATCAATATCCTGCAAAAGCAACTCAAGAAAAACCCCATGGAAGTTCAGCATCAACATCAACAAAATAAATCCATGGAAGAACAAAGCAACCTGGCAGCAGCATTATAGAAATTCAGCAGCAACAACAAGCCACAAGCAACAAATCAATAATCCAGCAGCAACAACAAGCCACAAGCAGCAAATCAACACGATGGGTTGACATGGTGGAAAAAGAAGAAAAAGAAAAATATGAAGAAGACGAAAGAAAAAACAGTAAATGGTACGTTATCTTCAACGAACCGTTCAGAGGATTATACAATAACTGGGCAATTGCATCCCAACATATCATGGGAAAGCCAGTCCAACACCAATCTTACAAGACAAAGGGAAGAGAAATCTTCCTCAAGTACACCAGCAGCTATCAAATCTTCAATGAAGAAGAAAAACTACTACTAGGAACAAAGGCAGTCATTCTTATGGGAGTATCAAACAATGATTATCCATCTAGAGATAATCTCAAGGATTATGAACGAAGACCAGACCATCTGGTAAAAGGACTATTTGCAGTATGCAGGGCATTAACCAACATCGAACCAAACAGTCCATTAAAAGTTAATTACAGCAGTATGGACATAATCATAATTTGCTGAAGAATTCGAGGCAATAAACAGAATGACAAAGGACTTCACCGAAATAGGTGGAACCCTCACGATATTACCAGTACCAATAAAAAACAGTTATGTAAATTACTTATTAACTATGAAGATTATTTGTGCGAATGGTGCGGAGAAGACAACGAAGAAAACGACGGGAAGTAACAGGAATCAACAACATCATCATCTCCCGTGACAAACAAAGAAATACAAAAGTGGAAGTCATTGTCTAAAGACCAATAATGGAGGACAAAGAATTCATCATCCGAAGAAAATGGAGTGAAAGAAGACAAAGGGGGTGGCCAACTTCCCCACTAATAAAGTTGTGCAATAATGTATCTCTTGCTTTTTATCTTTTGTCTTTTTCTTTTCTTTTCATGCGCTATGATGTAATCAATGACGCATTTAGCGTCTGATCTCTCCCTATATAAGGAGAGTGTAAATCATAAATAAAACTCAGAGTAGTTTGGAGCAAAGGAAAGTCTCTCACTCTCTCGTTGGCTTGAACATTCTTGTTTTGGAGGCCAAACAAGATTGGAACGTAGGTTCCCGGAGTCTTTCCAGTATTATATAATTACTAAAAATACAAAACCACCAACCATACCCATTAAATCAACCACAAAAAGAAGATACGAACATCTGCATCACCAGACAAAGGAACAACCCAAAGGCATCCAACAGAAGAGCCATTCAGGTATGATAATCTCAACATAAAAACTTCTTTTTAAATGGCAGAAGATAACGATAATATATTTGATTACATACAAAGAAAGGAAGATGATAATTATTTTTTGGATGAGTTAATAGATGTTAAAAGAATTAAAGAAAGAATAAATTTTACGTTATTAGAAACACAAAATTCTGTAACAAAATCTTTCTTAACAAAACTATTTGATAGAAATAACATAATCAAATATGGGAAAATGATAGGAGAAGTAACAATTCCATTTAACCAGACAAATGGAAATTTCTTAAGTTAAGTCATTAATAAAGAATAAATCAAGAAAAATTAAGCAAAGTAAAAACGGAAGAACGAACAAAAATAGCATACATACATATTAGTACTATTCAAATCATAATCAAGTCTACTATGAAATTAGGGATTAACGCACCTATAGAACTAGAGATAAGAGATGATAGAATCATAGATCAAGAAGAAAGTATCATAGCCAAAGGATCAGGAAACCTAAATCGTGGTATAATAAAATTCGATATAAATTTACAACAAAGATTAAGCCTAAATGATGAAAATTTAGATTTGTGTTATAAAATACGAACTAAAAAGAGAAGATCTTATAAAAGAAAATAGTAAACCATTTTCAGTAACATATCAAATAAACTATGCTCTCACAAATAGCCATCATAGTTTAACATTTAAGGATAAAGAAGTCATCACAATTGAAGATCTGTTTAAACCAATAATTCATTTAGAAGCACCATTAAAAATAATAAAAGCTCAACCTAGTCAGAGATCTATACAACAAGATCCCAAGAAATTTAAAGAAAATCGAATAGAAAGGTTAACTCAATCAGAAAGATTCCAACTAAACGAATCAAATAACCAGAATCAGGAAGAAGAAGACATAAGAAACATTACGATAATTCATCAAAACCAGGATAGTAGTGAAATAGAAGTATTAAAACAAATGATTACAGATCTAGGTAAAAAATTATAAGAATGGATAACGAGTTAAATAAGATAATTTTTTATTTCAATAAACTCATTTATAAAATATACGTAAGAATAAAAGAGAACCCAGAAGCTTGGAAAGACATTAGGGAAGAACTTTTAGAATACAAAAATTTCATAAATAACGAAAATAAAGGACTAAAAGAAGATCCTGAAACTATAACTGAATATATCCGAGAAGAACAGTTTATGACAGATCTAATCGAATTAATCGAGTAAAACGCTATAGGACCATATAGCGATTACCCATTAGAATAAGTGTGTACAAAATGAGTAAAAGACCAATCCGTAGTGTTAGAAAAATAAAATGGAACCAGTGGAAAAATAACAAGAAAAAAGTTGAGCACCCAACTAATAAATTAAATAATAGTATTAGTCTTAACAAAGAAATATTTTACGAAAAACATGATACATAAATAAACGCAAAAATAATAATATGCGTGATGATAACAGTATGCATAATAATAATGAAGAAAGCAGCATGCCGTTTTTGAAAATCATAGAACAAGAGAAAGTCAAAAGAATTCTTAAGCATTTTTGGATTTATGAAGGAAGATTAAAATTAAATAATTTTGGATTTTTCGATAAAATTGAAAATGAAGAAAAAACAAAACAGTTGAAAAATAAAAATTAGTTAGTAAAAAACAGGCAGCTGGAAAATGAACTTTAGTTTGGTATCAGAGCCCGAGAAAAGACTAAAAACCCTCTTACGAAAAACCGAATTGCCACCCCTAGTCAGTAGAAGCAGCTATGGGAGTCGGCCGCCACAATAGATTAGATAAGAACAAACTGAGAAAGGGCAGTACATACAGGCGACAATAAAAGGGCCAAAATAGCAATTGCGGCCCAAGAAAAAAAAGCCGAATAAGCAGAGTCCAACAGAGAGAAAACAGCCAACACAACAACGCCTATAAATTTTTTCCTAAATGAACAATAACATGAGAGAGGGAAACGGCAAAAAGCAAACTTTAATGAACAATAAAGGCGCTTAGGATTAAAGTACAAACATAATTGTGATGAAATTTTAGTGATAGAGTACCGGTAGCCCGTGGTACCGAGCGTTAAACTTATATAATTATAATATATATATATATCAACTTTATAAAGGATATCGTCCGTTCTCGGGACACTGTAAGCCTACTCTCCCTGCATTTCACAGCCGAGCTCAGGAGAACTGAATAATGGCGGTTTCAGCGTCACTAAGTCTCTCTCCTCTCTACTTCAACAGAAAATTTCACTCAAGAGCTGCTGCTCGCCCTCTCCTCGATTTTCCATGCTCCTCCTCCTCTGCCGGTGCCCACCATTACGTCGCAATCGTGTGCTCTTACAGTAACAGTGCGCCCTAGATTTTCTCCTGCTCTACTATCTTTCCTTCCTTCTCTCCAATACATATCGGCTTGGATATTTCAATTGATGTTTCAGTTTTGTTTCCAGAATCAAGAGGCGAATCCGAGACTCAAGATGAGAGATCGTTGCTGGAAAGCTACGGTCTCGATCCTGATTCTTTCTTATCGGAGCCCGCACATAAGGTTTCCTTTTTTTTGTTTGTTTCTCTTTAGTTCGCTTCACCTGGCGCAGAAAATGGTGGGAGAATTAAATAGATTGAGTTTTTCATGCTGTCGTTGGTTTGGTCGGGGTTCTGCAGAAATTCTATTGCTGTTTAAGGAGCTTTAAATTTTGGATTGATTGTATTGGCAGGGAAAGCGAAAAAAAGAAGTGCAGAAAACTGGAAGAGTTAAGCAGGTCCCGGAAGAGAAGGTGGTCAAACCTCAAAGGACCACACACAGGCTGCTTCAGGTATGCATTGCTTGATTGCTGCATTATCTAAGTATATTGTGAACTGAGGATGCTAGGATATACAAAACGTCACAAAGAGACGCCTAACTCCTGTGGTTATTACTTAGCCATTTGGGCCGTATACATATAATTATAGTTCTCATAATGTTATCTTATCATCAACTGGTCTCTACATTTTCTGATTGATGATTTCTTTGAGAAGTTTAGGTACTTGGAGGAAAGGCTAAAAGAAAGAAGTTGCTTTCACCAAAGGGGATGGATGTCCGGCCAATGATGGAAGTGGTCAAAGGCTCAGCTTTTGACATATTGCAGGTGCTACTCTCCGCAACTTCAGTTATTGTCTGTCAATGGATGTATCCTGATCATTTCATGTAGTTAATATGCACGTCTTTGATTTTTCTTCTGTTTTAAAACTCTCCTAGCTGCCACAATATTCTTGTTACATACATCTATT
This sequence comes from Linum lewisii, assembly GCA_034768395.1. NCBI lineage: Eukaryota > Viridiplantae > Streptophyta > Magnoliopsida > Malpighiales > Linaceae > Linum > Linum lewisii. The sequence continues at coordinate 29,038,754 of CM068300.1, read as the reverse complement.
GGTACCAAAACTATCTGTTGCTCATTGCAGGCAGCTGGCGGCTGTCCTGCATCCTTGAGGCCTGGGCGCTGGTTGGATTTGTATAGTGGCACTGGATCTGTTGGTATTGAAGCTATCAGTAGGGGTTGTATTCAGGTAATACAAACTAATTCTTGTAACATGTGTTAGTTTCTGTGTTCAGGTATCACTAACTTGTGATATGTGTTTGTTTTTGTGTTTCTGTTTTTGCTCCCTTTCTGTTTAGAATGTCTCACTGGAAGTCTGATCCTATAGCTTATGTCTGGATATTTACGTCGAACTAAAATCCTACTTGTGTGTTTTCACGACAAAAATTTGTAATTGTTACCTTGTCTCTGTACTCAAATTTGGTTGATTGATATAGTTAATCTTTTAGGCTCATTTTGTTGAGATGGATCCCTGGGTTATTTCAAATGTGTTACAACCAAATTTGGAGTGGACTGGATTCCTAGACATGTCAATTGTACACGCAGTTCCTGTTGAAAGCTTTCTAAAACAGGCAGCACATTTTGTAGGTATGTATCCTTTCTATTCTTTGCCCATTTCTTCATCATCGATCTTCTTTGCCACCTTTGTTTTTCATCCTCCGCTATATCTTCCAATTTATTCTCCATCTTTTGATTGTCAGGATACTTCAGGAGAGTTCAAACTTGTGCTATCTATCATTTACTTCACATAATCTGATAAAATCAATGGAAAATCTTCTCTTCTTCAAATGGTTTTAACTGATTACCGCTAAGTTAGAAAAAATAATAAAATCCTTGGTAAAAAATGTTAATTTTTAGATATGTAGTGTACAAGAATTTCCTTGTTCTAAGAATGTCAGCTTTTAACGAGACAAGGACATACCCAGAAGAGTACTGATCTTCTCCTAATGAAACACCTTTATTAGCAATAATGACTCAACGAACTACCTTCACCAACTCCACACAAGTAAAGCTCAGAGGTTTTACCTACATGTAGAATTAATTATCTGGAATTGGTTTGTCCATAATTAGATTATATTAATTGTCTAGTCAGATATGTTCACAAAATATAATGGCTTCTTGGAGGTCAGTGCCTTTGCTATTTGAAAAATGGATGGTGCTTGTGTTTAGTATGTTGAGCATACTTAACTTTGCGATTACCATGCCATTTTACCCACCTTTCTTCTGTTGAAAATTTGTAGACCGTACACAAAATGAGTAAAAAGTTGAACTATGCACCTTTCTGTTCACTTCAAATTCTTGTTTTTAGGTGGGAACAAGACGTTTGATTACATCAGTGTTACACCTCCATATACACAAGTTGATTATGGGATATTGATGGAGCTTGTTTCAAAATCTGGCATTATAGGAGAGAATACATTTATCGTAAGTGTTATTCCATTTAGATCCTGTTATTAGTTTTTCCTTTCTTCTGTATCTTATAACATACCAATAAGTAATGGTTTAGGTGGTTGAATATCCCCTAAAGACAAACATGCTAGATTCATATGGAGGACTCGTGAAGGTATGTCTACGCTTATTGTTCCACACATGCTTCTTCGTTTCACTAGTGTCTACTTGTATTCTTGTATTTTGAATAGTAATCCTTGTTGAAATGTAGTATGTAGAAGAGTCAAGAGTTAGTTAGTCTAATATCCTAGTCTTTTACGTGTACCGCTAGTTCCCTCTGTTTAGGATGTATGTTATTATTAAACTAGCATTCCTTGTCGAACATGTAAACTATATTACTACTCCTATAAATGGAGTAGGGTTCTCTATGGATTAATACAACGAGTAAGCTATTCTACTCACATAATTCCGCATAGTATTATTATTATTATCTGCTCCGTGTATCCTTATCTTCCTTATTAGGTTTCCTTAGAGAAGTTAGTAACTTATATAGGAAGTCTATCTCTAGAAATATTTCAGTTTAGGTAGGAACTGCTCATAGTATATATATATATATATAGACCTATACACTCTTCTAGATAACATATGCGAGAAGGATTTCTCACCAAATCCTAAACTCTCTAAGTTTGACATGGTATCAGAGCAGTCGGTTAATAGTTTTGCGACGAAGAACACCCTTTCTCTTCTACTCATACTTCTTCAACCACCTCTGGGCCAAACCCTATAGAGATAATGGCCAACAACAACAACAACAACTCAACTGATTCGATGTCTAGAGGAATTGCTATGCAAAAATTCAATGGGAAGAACTTCAGGCTCTTGAAACAAACGACACTTGGGATGTAGTCCCTCTCCTAACGGGAAAAAAGACAGTGGATAGCAAATGGTTGTTCATTGTGAAATACAAAGCCAATGGTATTGTTGAAAGACTCAAAGCAAGGCTGGTTACTAGGGGCTTCACTCAGGCTTATAGGATAAACTACGAAGAAACTTTCGCTCTGGTAGCTAAACTCAAGACTATGAGAGTCTTGTTGTCATTAGCTGTAAGTTTAGATTGTCCATTACATCAATTAGATGTAAAGAACACATTCTTGAAGGGCGATCTTGCTGAAGAAGTCTACATGAATCTCAAGAAAGCCTTGTTTGCGAACTCAAGAAAGCACTGTATGGCCTAAAATAGTCTCCCAGGGCCTGATTTGACCGATTCACTAAGGTTATATGTAAAGGAGGTTATTATCAGTGCCAAACTGACAATACACCCTTTGTGAAACACTCTTTAACAGGGAAGATGTTGATTTTGATCATATATGTAGATGGTATCATCACAGGGTTATCCGTCAAGCTCGGGCTGATTAACATCTACACCAAGCTCGGGTTGATTATCATCACAGGGTTATTATTAGTATTACTGTCTCTGTGTATCCTAATCTTCCTTATTAGATTTCCTTAGAGAAGTAAGTTAGTAACTTATACAGGAAGTTCCAGTTTAGGTAGGATCCTGCTCATAGTATGTATACATATATATTGACCTGTACATTCTTCTAATTAATAACATATGTGAGAAGGATGTCTAACCAAACCCTAAACTCTCTAAGTTTGACAATCTTGATTTGAATTGGCATTGACCTAGTTCCAAGCTACTGGCTGCTCAATGTTTACTACTTGTCATTACAGTGGAGGTATCCTGTTTTCCAGCTGTTAGCATTCTTATTATTGATCCAGTGGCGCTTTGTACGCGATCCTTGTTTTCATGATATTTTAGGGCGAATTCTTTATAAGAAATTTGTCGGAGTAGTTAGTTGTAGAGCTAAATATAGAATAGTATATTTGCTGTAACTGCAGTATCTGTAAAAATAGTAAGTAGAGATAGTGGAGATAATGCATATCTCCTAATTAGGAGACGGCTGCTAACTAGGGTTTAGCTAGGCTTTGTATATATATTCAGGCCTTCGGCCAAAAGCAATACAACACAGATTATTCATTCTCTAAACTTATATGGTATCAGAGCTCTAAACCTATTTTCGGTTTAGCTCGTTTCTTCTCTTCTCTTCTCTTCTCTTCTCTTCCTTAAGATGTCATCCATAAGCAGTGACAGAACCGCTGATGACTCCGGAGCTTCCAATCCCCAGACTGCTGCCCCCCACCAAGCTTCTGATGGACCTCAGCTGCAAATCACTACGATTAAGCTGAATGGTTCCAACTATGTTCGGTGGTCACAGTCAGTTCGGATGTACATCCGAGGACGATCAAAGATAGGTTATATCACTGGAACAATGGCGAGACCAAAGGAAGATGCAGCAGAGTTTGCGGTTTGGGATGCCGAGAACTCGATGGTGATGACGTGGCTTGTTAACTCCATGGAAGCAGACATCGGTGCAAACTACCTTGGTTACGACACAGCCAAAGAATTATGGGATGACGTGGCCTCTACCTACTCGGACCTTGGAAACCAGTCTCAGGTATATGAGCTTAACCTGAAATTGGCTACTGTCACTCAAAGAGAGGACTCGGTCACTCGCTATTATAATGTCTTGAAGCAGATTTGGCAAGATTTAGATATGTTCAATAATCATATTTGGTCATCAACCACTGATCATGCTTACTTTAAGAAAACTGTTGATACTAATCGGATTTTCAAGTTTTTGGTGGGCTTGAATGCCGAGCTTGATGAGGTGAGAGGCAGGATTATTGGGAGGGATCCACTACCCCCCATTAGTGAGGTCTTCAATGAGGTCAGAAGGGAGGAGTCTAGGAGGCGTGTAATGCTGGGAGCACGCAAGGACGACCTAGCTGCTGTGGAACGATCGGCCTTTAATACCACTCACAGCAGCCCCTCTAAATCAGATCCTGAAGTGCTGGCTGCCCAGAAATTCGGAGCAAACAAAGGCTTTGATCCTAAATGCCACTTGAAGTGTGACCACTGTGGAAGGAGGAGGCACACTCGAGAAGAATGCTGGAAACTCATTGGAATTCCTGCGCATCTCAAGCACAAGTTCCCCGAGACCACCTCTCATCCCCGAGCCAATTCTGCTGTTGCTCAAACTGGTCCCTTGAGTAATGAACAACTCGAGCAGATCCTTGCACTGCTGAAACCCCAGTTGACCCATTCTAGTAACCCGAATGATCCTTTGGCAAACTCAGGTAAATTATTCTTGACACAAATGTCTACTTGGATTTTAGACTCAGGCGCTTTAGATCATATGACTAATGAACCCCTTAGTTTTGTTACTTATACTCCCGATTCAGGCTATCATAAAATCAAAGTGGCTGATGGAAATCTTGCATCCATCGCCGGGAAAGGCCATATTCCTATCTCGAAAGAAATCATCTTGCAATTTGTTTTACATGTTCCAAAATTATCCTATAATCTTCTATCTATTCCCAAGCTTACACATGATACTAACTGCCAGGTTACCTTCCACCCGTTTCATTGTGTTATTCAGGATCGGAGCTCGGGGAGGGTGATTGGCAGAGGTAAACTGAGGGACGGACTGTACTACCTGGACTTGAAGGATTCTGGTGTCGAAAAAGGTCAGAGCTTGGCTTGTACAAGTTCAGCTTTTGTTTATGGAGAGATTATGTTATTGCATTCTAGATTTGGACACCCTAGTTTTAGGTATTTAAAACATCTGTTTCCTACTCTATTTAAAGGAGTTAGTTTATCGGATTTTAAATGTGATGCTTGTCATTTTGCCAAAGATCATAGAACTGTTTTTTCCTCTTCGTGGTTACACCCCTTCAAAACCATTTTATCTTATACACAGTGATGTTTGGGGACCTTCGGAAATCCCTACTATGTCTGGTAAAAAATGGTTTGTTACTTTTATTGATGATCATACTCGAATGAGTTGGCTTTACTTTTTCACTAACAAATCTGAGGTAGATAGCATTTTTCAACAATTTCATTGCATGATTTATACTCAATTTGGGGTAAAAATTTCGATCCTTAGAACCGATAATGGAACTGAGTATTTTAAAGCTAGCCTCACTAGTTTTCTGAATTCCCATGGTATTATACACCAATCTTCGTGTCCTTATACCCCTCAACAAAATGGCATTGTTGAACGGAAAAACAGACATCTCCTAGAAGTTGCTAGAGCTCTCATGTTTTCTAAAAATGTGCCTAAGTATCTTTGGGGGGATGCTGTCCTCACAGCAGCCTACCTTATCAATCGTCTTCCTAGTAAGGTTTTGAATTTTCAAACACCTATTCAAGTCTTTAAGGCCTGTTTTCCTCACCAACGCTTGCTGTATGAGTTACCATTAAAAATTTTCGGTTGTACTGTTTTTGTTCTTCTTCCTCAACAGTCTAGAACCAAAATTGAGCCTCGATCAAGAAAATGTATTTTCTTGGGCTATGCTGCTCAACAAAAGGGTTATAAGTGTTTTGATCCTCAAAATAATCGGATTTTCATAACTGTTAATACCGTGTTTTGGGAAGCTCAGCCTTTTTACGATCCTTCACTTCAGGGGGAGAAATCTGATGTGTTTGAAATTTCTACTTCTACAAATTTTTGGGAAACAGAATTTGAAAATACTCTTCCTATCGTTGTCCCTGAGTCTAGAAACAATGACATGAATAACTCTAAAACAGAAGGTGAAGTCCAGGAAACGTTATTACCAAAGCCAAATACCAACTCTAATCTTCAGGTTTACACCAGAAGACGGAAAGGTACTGGAGGTGCAAGACCGATCTTAGTTTCACCTGCTGCTGATCATCCGAATGACTCGAGTAATGATGATCTTGATGCCATGGTGGAACAAAATCCCACCGCTCAGACCTCACCTACTATAGAACCGGGCCAAGGTAAATCACAGCCCCTTGATCCTAATTCTGATTTAGGGTTTCCTATTGCACTTCGTAAAGGAACTAGAGCTTGTACTCGCCATCCTATATCAAATTATATGTCCTATGCCAACTTGTCTAAATCTTATAAAACCTTTGTGTCAAGAGTAACTAATCAGTTTGTGCCAAAGAACATAAAGGAAGCTATGAGTGATGTAAACTGGAATTTGGCAGTAAAGGAGGAAATGCAGGCTCTTGTCGAGAATAATACCTGGACAGTGACCGAATTGCCACAAGGTGAAAATAGGGTTGGGTGCAAATGGGTGTTTACAGTGAAATATCTGGCAGATGGCAGCGTCGACAGGTACAAGGCACGGTTAGTAGCCCGAGGATTTACTCAAACTTACGGGTTAGACTACACTGAGACATTTGCCCCTATAGCCAAGATTAATTCCATTCGAATTTTGTTATCAGTTGCAGTTAACATGAACTGGTCTCTTCACCAACTTGATGTGAAGAACGCCTTTTTAAATGGAGTTTTAGATGAAGAAGTGTTCATGACCCTACCACCAGGATATGAGGAGGTGATGGGATCAGGAAAGGTGTGTAGATTGAAGAAGTCCTTATACGGACTAAAACAGTCCCCAAGAGCTTGGTTCGAGAGATTTGGTGCAGCTGTCAAACAATTTGGATTCAGTCAAAGTCAAGCTGACCATACTCTATTTATTAATCATTTACCTAACAATATGATTGTGATTCTTATTGTATATGTAGATGATATCATTGTTACAGGAAACGATGAGGCAGGAATCAAGGAGATCAAAATGAAGTTGGCTACAGAGTTTGAGATTAAAGATCTAGGAGTTCTTCGATATTTCCTGGGTTTGGAGTTTGCAAGAGCACATGAAGGGTTGTTTGTGAGTCAGAGAAAGTATGTTCTCGACCTGCTAGAGGAAACAGGGATGAGTGGATGCAGGCCGGCAGGAACACCTATGGACTTCTCCACAAAACTGAGGCCAAGCGATGAAAGTGAAGTGAAGGACCGAGAAAGGTATCAAAGATTGGTGGGGAGACTTATTTATCTGGCACATACCAGACCAGATATCACCTATGCTGTGAGTGTGGTAAGTCAGTTTATGCATGCTCCGGGAGCAATGCACTTTGATGCAGTCTACAGGATATTGAGGTACCTTAAGGGGTCACCAGGGAAGGGACTTATGTTCAAGAAGAGAGATAGTCTACAAGTTGAAGCCTATACTGATGCAGACTGGGCAGGAGATCCTAATGATAGAAAATCAACTTCAGGTTACTGTACGTTCCTAGGTGGGAATCTGAACTCATGGCTGAGTAAAAAGCAGTCAGTTGTAGCACGAAGCAGTGCAAAGCAGAGTTCCGAGCAATATCACTCGGAATATGTGAGGTCATCTGGATTAAAAGACTACTAGATGAGCAAAATTGGTTACACCAACACCAATTCGACTATACTGTGACAATAAGTCAGCAGTAGCAATAGCTCACAACCCGATACTTCATGATCGAACCAAGCATGTGTAGATTGATAAGCATTTTATTAAAGAGAAGTTAGACAGTGGTCTAATCTGCATGCCCTACATTGCAACAACTAATCAGATTGCAGATATATTCACCAAGAGCCTCTACAAAGGACAGTTTAACTATCTTGTCAACAAGCTGGCTATGGAAGATATCTTTCAACCAGCTTGAGGGGGAGTGTCGGAGTAGTTAGTTGTAGAGCTAAATATAGAATAGAATATTCTGCTGTAACTGCAGAATCTGTAAAAATAGTAAGTAGAGATAGTGGAGATAATGCATATCTCCTAATTAGTAGGAGACGGCTGCTAACTAGGGTTTAGCTAGGCTTTGTATATATATTCAGGCCTTCGGCCAAAAGCAATACAACACAGATTATTCATTCTCTAAACTTATAAAATTGCATCAGTCTTCCATTACCTTCCTGTTTTATTGGTCAATTGCTTCTTCATATATAGTATCTGCACGATGTTATCCACTAGTTGTAATATTTATTAGAATTCTGATCTCAGAACAAAATGATATAGATGTATGTTCGCTTAACACAGTGATAACTGCTGTTGTGGGACTGCAGATAACTGACCGGCGCTTTGGCCGCACTCTTTTAGCAATATATGGACCAGAGTGGGCACAAAAGAAGAGGAAGTCAGAGATGTTGCCTCAGACAATTATAAAAGTTTGACTGCAGCTGAACTTGTGAGTTGGGGTTCAAATGATTTGTGCTAAGCCCTGGTCATGAGACATAGCTAGATGGTTGTTTTAAGGTAATCTCCGTTAACACCCCACATTCATAAAATTGTGATGATGGAGGTTGTATGTGTTCTTGTCTGTATGCTTTTATAGAAGTATATTTCATTCCTTCTTAGGTAGCGGGATGCTTAATTGTTCTGGAACTCTTGTGTAACAACCTTCCAAGCATATGCCTTTCTATTGTAAGATGTACACATGTATTCTCAATTCTGCATAAGCTCAAGAGTAATTTCATAATATTTATTGCTGAAAATGTTAATGCTTTTTACAACTTGTTCTACAGCCGTAATCGTACTTCATAATTCTAACATCATGTTGACACTGAGTTTCTGTCAACTACAGTGATGACATAATAAGAGTCATTACCAGGCACATTTTCCCGTCCTGAAGTCTAGATTTAGTGTTGTTCCACGTCTTGATCAAGTGTCTATATACACAAAGTCCTAAAGTATCATGAAGACTAGAATCTTCTAACAGTTCAAAATCTGAAATACGCCATCTTGCATGAGCTTTTAATTATTTTGTGTGAGAAATAACAATCCGTTTGTATCTTATGGAAGACGTAGATAAGCATCTGTCCTTTCCACGATACTCACTCTAAACCACATAACTTGGGTGTAATCTATTTAGGGTTGAGGTTCAGTGTTACTCTCTATTCCATGCTGGAAAGTTCGGAATTGGTTGTTTTTTTTTTGGTCGGACGGATTTGGTTGTTTGAGATGAAGGGTATTGCCCTTTCTACTCAACTGGGGACTGGGTTTCTTGTAAACTACAGTCACTATAAAGATTTATGTTTCTTTTTCTGAGTTTAATATGATAGTATTTGGTATTTATCATAACGAAAGATAACATTTGAAATGGATCTGATCAATTTAGAGCTGAGATGATCATGAGTTAAGTGTTGAATAATTCAACAAGAACTGAGTAGTTTTGCATTATTCATTTCCAATGCTGGGTTGGAAAAAGCATTCTACATTCATTTCCTTTTGCTTTACATATTTGTTGGGGTTCTTTTGTTCTTTTTCTCTTTTTCTCTAACAAGTTACTTCACTTCACTTCAGTGGGACCACAGTGATGAACTTACTAAAGAGGTGTTAGTTTAAAGAGCACATGGATTGAATTTTCCAGAGATTATTAAAAATAAAGAAGAGTAAGCCGAAGGAAAAATATAAGCCTCTGCTAAGGTTCAATCTAGTTGGACCCACGCTGGTCCATCTAGGGATTCAATGTGAGGCCCTTCTGATGTGACTTTGAATAAGATCCTGAAAGACTGTATCTAGAAAGATAACTGATTAGACTTCTAAAAAGGAAGAGCAGTGGGGTCTCTCTTGGTGCTGCGACTGAATTTGATTTCAAGTATACTCATGAGATGAATTTTTGTTAATTAATATTCCGACTACTAGATAGGCTGACAGTACTGTTTCGTGGGTAAAGCAGGAATGTAATTAAGATCTTTAGAGTTTAGTATGCCATATAATCTTCTGGTGGATTCAATAGTCATTGTTAGGGGTGGAAATTGGGAGGTAAAGCAAGTCTTGTTGCTGATCTGGTTTAGTTTCTTATGACGTGGTAGGCCTTAGTTTCCTTCCATTATCATTCAAGCTGAGGCATCACTATCATTTTTATTTCATTTTTCAGGGAATCACCTGTTTACTAGATAATTTGTTGTAGTAGATTTATTTATTTTCCTTTAGGATCCATTGGCTGCTGTTTTGCAGGGAAAATTGCTTCAGTTGTTATACTCTGTATGTTCGGTAGAATTATATGATTTCAATAATGCACTGATTGTAACAAACGGGATGTTTTCTCACGTTGTGCTAATCTTAGGTGTTTTTGTCCTATGTGAAAGCTTTTGATATTTGTACCTGGAAAGAATTGCCTCTCTTCTCCTTCATTTTTGCTTGCCTGCAACATATTTCAGAAACTCAAGGCGACACTTCTTTTTGGCATATGAGTAGTGTGCATGAGACATGATTTTTGAATGAGGTGTATTTGATAGTGCAAGTACTGATCTCCTGCATCTCGTGCTTTGTGAAAAGGAAAATCACTTCATCTTTAAACTGTAGGACTTCCTAAGTAAATTATAAAAGTGAAAAATATTTTGCTTCGTTCGTGGTTGTGATTTCCTTTTTCTTCTGTTTTTTTTATTTCCTTTAAGTTGGACGTTGATGTCCCTTCACCAAAACAAAGCTGCAGTATCTTTGACCAGTCATTTGAGATGAGCTGAGTGACTTGATTAGTTGCTTGTTTGCTATGAAAATGGAGGTTCCATTCAAGTAACATCTTACTTGTGTAGTACCTCAACTACAGCCTAGCCCATCTCTCATGGCTTGGCATCTTACTTGTGTTTTTTTTTCCTGTTTCTTTCAGTGTATACCTCTGTCTGTCGCATGAGTTGCTCTAACTATTAGTTGAAGTAGATTGGGATGATTTGTGGGGTCGGACCAATTATGTATATCTGATTTTGTGGGGGGCACAAAGCCCTATGTCTTTTATATGCCATGGGAGTTAGAGGAGACGAGTGAGGGTCTATGCATGAAAATAATATACAAAACCAAATCAAAGTAAGGCCATCTGATTTGGACCCGTTCTGTATATAAAGCAACAAGGGTAACAAACATTTTTTATATGTTTTATCGGCTTTCTGTCTCTCTCCCAGACAAACGTACAGTGTTGTTTCTCACCTTCTCTTTTAAATAGCCCCTACCCGCTAACAATACTTGCATTGCTGCTCCTCTTGGCTCCATTTCTCCTCCTCTAGTGCTCTTGGGTTGGTGGTTTGATATACTGAGTCTTTTTGGAGTGAACATGGTTGTTTCAAGTTCTTTAGTGAGTCCTTGTGTGACTGGCCAAATAGTTATCTTATGGTGAAAGTAGTTGGAATGGAGGGAACAGGGGGGAGGATGGGAAAGGGAGTACTAGGATTTTCAGAGTCATCTCCGGAAGTGTGTTGTTGTTGGGGGTAATTTTGTTCTTGTACGTAGGGGTTGTAGCAAGCCATGCACCAAACGGAAAACTTGCAGGTTCATCAAGTGGGAAGCACCATTTTCCTGGGGATTTGGATCTCAATTATGTGAGCAAGAGAAGAGTGCCCAATGGACCTGACCCTATTCATAACAGGTAGTTATTTTCTCCACTATTTTCTGGTTACTGTAATACAATGCATTCTGTGTTCTGACAGTTGTGTCGTCATTAAGCTCAGAAATAACTTGGCTTCCAATTCCTGTATATTGTCTGATGTCGTGAGTCAGAGGGGGGTATTGAATTGTTGATAGCTGAGTAAGAAGGTCCTTGTTTTTCCTTTCCTAGTGGGGAGAATGTAATAAAGCTGGTCTTTGACAGAGAGTTGAGAAATACAGAAGTACTTTGATTAGAATATAATAAGATATCCGGGTATCTAAGTTAGTAAGCTGATGATGGTGTTGGTCTTTAGCAAAGCTTCTTTAACTTATCAATCAATCTTTCTCTTATTTGATGATGGGAGAAGAGTAGAGTGGGATAGTAGAAGACATCGGAAGTGGACCACTTTATTTGAAGACGGAGGAGACTCACCTGCGTTAATCCTTTCATATATCTCATTCTAAAATTTTGGAGGGAATGTGGTTAGATTAGCAATTATTATACTATCAGTTGCTTTATTGTTGGATTAGAAGGTCATCAGGAAAGTGAGATGAGATTGAGTGAGTGTATATTATATATGTTGTTGGTAATGGTGGCTCTCAGAATGCTTTTTTATACTTGTACATCCAACTTGGCACAATACTGTACCTGATATTATTGTTGATACAGGAAAGCTTCCCAGTCCAGACAGTCACCAGGGCGCCGAACATAACATGGAAGATGGAGAAGAAGATTCACTTAAAAGTTAAAATGGTCTGGCTTTGGTCAAGTGGAAGTTGGTGTTCCTTGTTTGATCAAAGGGGTGGGGCTCTGTAAAAGGTGAAAGGCGAAGGTTGTTGTAGGGTTATAATTAAGCTTTATGCATGAAAGGGGAAGAAACAAAGACCAAAGATTGGAACAACGTCCAAGAAAAGGTTCCTTTATCTCCGTACGTCGTGACTATATCCATCTACTATATATAGAGAGAGAGATTGATAATTGATATTCTGTCTTAGCTTGCTACTCATGTATTCATATCTTTTTAGCCATAGCGACTGATTGGCTTTCTTATTTCCTTGTTTTCTTTTGTTTTAACTTTTGCATTGGTTTTTTTTGGTCTTTCAAAGTTGGTAAAGCACAATTTAGTTCAGGGTGAAATAACTTAGTAGTCCCCAAACTTTGGACCTGGTTACAGATCAGTCCCGAAACTTCAATTTGTTGCAGACTCGTTCTGTTAGTACAGACTACGTTACAGTGTGGTCCTATTATCGCCAACGAGGATTTTTTTTGGCGGTTTTTCCACATCAGCCAGTCCATGTAACTTTAAATATAATTAAATAATAGAATTAGCCTGTTTTGAATTAACCCCAAGCTAACAGGTCAATTTAATTTTGACCCGAAAATCTTGAATCTTTATAACCTAATCTGAAACTGAAAGAGGGGCTCTTCATCTTCTTCTACCTTCCCTTACAGTGCATCAATGGACCCCATGGAAGATTACGAGTCAATCCGGAAGGAATTCAATGACGGCCCATAAATCAAATCCTCCTCTTCCTCCCCTTCTTCTTCCTCCTCGTCGATTCAATGTTTGAGTCTTGGAGCCATTCGCTCCACCATCGAAAAGAAGTAGGACTGAGAAGAAGACGAATCAAATCATCTACTTCTTGTTTTGGCTGTGTTTTTAATGGCATTGATCAGGTCTATTTACTTTGGAATTTTGACCAAAGATGATTTGAAAGATGGAAGAATGAAGAGATGGTATCTTAGACTAGATGATTCTGAACTCTGAAGTCTTCTTTGATCCTAGAAGGCTAGTAAATGCAGCAATCTATCACTTCCTGACTGCAATAATATTGTATAGTTACTTCATTCCAATTTGGCTCTATGTTTCCATACAAATAGTCAAAGTTCTTATGAGGAGACTGATAAACCAGCTCATGCCAGGACCTCGGATTTAAATGAGGAACTTGGGCAGATTGATACGATAATTTCAGACAAAACGAAAACTTTGACCTGCAATTTCATGGAGTTGATCAAGTTTTCCATGGTGTGGAGTTTCAATGCTGCGCTGCAAGGGAAGGTATAAAGAAGATCATGGAGGCAGCTGAAAAGCCTCTCTTTTCAGTTTTAGATCATGTTAGAAAGAAAGGGAATGAGGTTCAAGATTTTCGGATTAAAATTAAATTGACTGGTTGGTTTAGGGCTAATTCGAAACGGGTTAATTCTATTATTAATTGTATTTAAAGTGACATGGACCAGCTGACGTGACAAAATCGCCAGAAAAAGTCCTCGTTGGCGTGAATAGGACCACATCGTAATGGAGTCCATACTAACGGGACGAGTCTGCAACAAATTGAAGTTTCAGGACTGATTTGTAACTCAGCCCAAAGTTATGAGACTACTAAAGTATTTGACCCATTTAGTTCATCTAAGTAAAGTGCCTTTTTCCCCAATTTCGCTAATGGGCTGATGGACTTTTTTCTCAGCTCAAGCTGAGACGTTCATTGGACCGCTAGGATTGCTATCTGAGATGGAATGACATCCGACGGATGGGGGATTGGCGGGGGTAGTAGGGGAAAAGTTTCCGTATGACACATGTTTAATATATTTTATTTATCTGAAAAATTGTGGTTTTGAAGCGTCCCATATCTTCTCTCTCTCTTTGATTTGTCTCTCTCTTATCTCAGACGCATTTTTCTCTCTCTCTCACCCTCATCTAACACTATTACGGCAGCGTGAATCAAGGAAATTAAGTAACCGCCGTCGATAATCGCCGTCGAAACTGCTTAGTGGTCCGAAATTTATGTGAATGAAAAGGAACGAAACTACCGAAGGTACGTTGTGGGTAGTTTCATCCTCACTTTCCCATCTTCCATCTTCAACCGTCTGGCTGTTTGCTATAAATACCTGAACATTAGGGTTCTCGAAACCAGATGTCTGTACTGTATTGTGTTCTTGGCGTCGTCTTAATAACCTCTGGTTTATGCACAACTATGGCTCGAAGCAAGACGAAAGCTTCGAAGAAGAAACATGGCCAACCCTTGGAGTCTTCCTCCCCTCAATCCCCACCACCAAGATCCTCGAAGAGACTTCAGGAGCTACATTCCCCTATTAAGGAAGGGATCCTGGCTTCGCCAGAGTAGAGGAGGCCGAAGAAGGCCAAAAAAGCTGCATCAATGAACTCCGATGACGATTTTGACGAGCCGCTTGTATGTTAACCGCCTCCTCATGACTTGACATGGATGCATGTTTAAATTCTGTTTCTCAGCTAGCTTGTGGTGACCCGCCCGGTCGTTGTTATGCGGACGTTCAACCAAATAACTAACAAAGCTCACAAAAGCTAGGGTAGATCGTATTCCAGGGGTCTTCTAAGATTGACTACTTCAAAACTGGCAAAATACTCGAATGCAAACAAGTTGTGCGCTGGTGTGAGTTCCATGACTTCTAATTCTAAGAAATGCAGAGAAATTAAAACAAATTAAACTAAAGCAGATTGGAAATTAGGGTTTGAAAACAGAGATGACAACGAACTTAGACTTTGAATCCCCCTTCGTTCCACAGAGCATTGGCAATCAACAGATTAGCGGATTTCGATTCTCATTCAATCAATTACTAAGACACCACCATAACTCCTTACCCTTAGGTTTAAGACCGGCGAACATTCGCTCTATCGTTCTAACTACCAAGATTAACTAGCCGCCCGGGTACGGTCGCCTCTCGCAACGACTTAATTAACTAGTGCAATTACTAATGATTAATGAGTTACTCTTGCAATGGATTAACCCTAACCGGTTCCTACGAAAGGCACACTCCAATTATAAGGTTAATTGTTCAATTTGACATTCTAAAGTAAGACGAGCGTTCACTTCTATCCTTAGCTTAACAAGAATCTAATCTAGGCGATCAATCCAGACAAGAAACATGAACAATGAAGAACAAATCAAACATGAATGAGAAACTGATTGAATTTCGAATCTAATCACCGCCGATCCGTGAGCGCTTTAAAGCCCTGGGTCACTTAGGGTTCATCTAGTCTAAGCTCTAACGAGTTTAGCTACTCATGTTTATCACAAAAGAAACAAAGACAAAGAAAGAGTTCATCATCCAGAGGAAGAACAGAAAAGAATATGAAAAACCTAATTTAGACGACTCTGACAGACTTCGATCTTCGGTAAACTACACTCCTAGCTCCGGTTCTCCGAGATGAAAGGGATGGCGTCACGATCTCTTTCCGGCTCTTCGAACTCTAACTCTTCGCTCCAGAACTCCAGAGAATCCTCGGAAAACGTAATTATGAATGATATGTTATGAGATCCCCTTTTTGGGCCGCCGGGTTAAGTATTTATACTTAATCCTAATTAGTCCGGATTTCCCTATTATTTTCGCTGAAATTCTTGAGGAATTTTCGGCGAAAATTCCTTTGCAAATGAAGGGATATTTTCGCTCTTCTCTGGACTTCATTCTCGGTTCGAAAACTTGACACTTTCACCGAAACCGATTTGTGCTGATATTTTCGCCGAAAACACTAGGTGATTTTCGGCGAAAATTCCTTTGTAATACGGGCAGGAATTTGCTTGAACTTGATTGGCTCCTTTGATCGATTCCGGTTCAGTTCCTCGATGTTCCAATGCCTTAGACACGTCCTTGGTTACTTATTCGACGGCAAAAACCTGTGCTAACATAAAAACACTAGAAAACCATCAAATAGACCCGAAACGGGCCAAGGTAACACAAATGGCACGAGATAGGGCAATCGATTGAATATTCGTTATTCTACCCTAAAAACCATGTCTTAAGCAAAGAAATGTCGCTTAAATGAGGCTGATAATCACGTCAAATCGAGTGTCATCAAATACCCCACACTTAAGCTTTTGCTTGTCCTCAAGCAAACTGAATAGAGACGCTCATGTTCACAAATGATAAGATTGATTAAATTGGAGCTTAATCAAACACAATGAATTATTAGACAGCTAATTCCTAGAACAAGAAACCTAACATGCATACAGATCAGCCAAACTACCTGGTCTCACTAATAAACTGCACACGACAAGTAATTAGTAACCAATTATGCACGAATTTGACCTGACCGACCAGACTCCTCACACAGGATATATAGTACAATGGGAACTCTCACTCTCTGTGTTTAAGGACGTGTTTCTGCTCTCGATCATTTTCTGTCACCGAATTCAGTCATAGGTTTGCATTTCGACCACATCTCCCCACTGTGACAACACGAGTATCTAGTCAAGAAGGACTTCCCTGCTAGGACCGTAATGAATTCTACACTAATCGGGTTTATAATGAGATGGATGATGGGAATGTATGATGATGGCTTGGTGCGGTGTAGCTTTCGACTAACTTCCCTCGAATCTAATCTATGGCTTCCTACCGTCTAACCAAACACGGGTGGAATGATGAACGCTCATCCTATGATACCCTCAAGCAACCTAGCACTTATTTTCTTTTTTTTTCTTTACACGATTTTTCTTTTTTTTTCAACTTTTCTTTTGACTTCGTTCTTCCATTTGTAGGGAGAAGAACGTTTATTTGAACTAAACTTTGAAACTTTTTGATTTTTCTGATTTTTTTCTTTTCTTCATTTTTTTTCAAAATTTTCTTTCTTTTTTTTTCTTTTGTGCCGATTTTCTTTTAGTTGCTAGATGGGTTTACACGTCTGGACATAATAGCTAAGACCACCTGTTTAATGGCTATAGGCAGGTTACCACAAACCGACTTCCGGTAGGTCAATCTAGAACTACAACCACAGGGGATCAACGGGGAAATGAAAGAATGGGAAATGGCTGTAATGTATTATCGAACCGAAAGAACATGCCAAGCTCAAGGGTCTAAACCTAGTGGATTTTATCGTTTGGTAGGCTATCTGGCTTAGTAGCTGAATCTAGGTGCCCCTATCCTTCTAGAACTCGTGTCATCGTGTGGTCTCGAGTAGGTCTCATGCAAATTCTAACTCATTCAAGTAAACAGAAAATCACTCAGAAAGAATTTAAATTGCAAGTTACGTGCAATGGATCAAAAGCTTACAGTTGGTTTGCTAGTCGGATTCGGTCATTTTCATGCAATCAAGGCTACAAAACTACAAGTGTGATTTTAAAATTATGTTCTGACCAGGCAATTTAGCATCAAAGTATACAAGTTGGTTCTCAAGTTCTAGGTTAAGCTGTCTAAGCATCATATGAAGGTTTGAACAACAACTTAACATAAAAAATCAAGAACTGAGCCATTCTAATGCTAGAGAGACTGAATGGAATCACGAGGCACACAAAAACACAATTCAAGGGCAATCAAGTTCATGCAAGGTTCTCTAGCATCCTACCCCACACTTAAATCGGACTGGTCCTCACAGGACTAATTCTAGAGTTCAGAGTGAAGTAGAAGAACCTGGACCGAGATGATTGGTGTAGGGGATGAGCACGGATCCTTGGAGTGGAGGGAATCTACCAAAGGGAAACAAAGGGAATCTCCCTACTGCCTACAAAACAAAAACAAATGAAACATAAAAAGGAAACCGGACAAGTGCCCCGGATCCACACAGAAAAAAGTTGGACCGAAATCCGAAAAGAATAAATAAAAAAGAAAGGACAAGGAAAAGGACACCACCTGATCATGACTGGTCAGGGGCGTCGGGGGGTGGAAAGTGGAGGTGCTCCGCCGAGCTGACGTTGCCACGCCATCTGTGCTCATACCGCCTGTCGGCGCGGCGCATATGCTGCTGCATAATAGTCCATCTCGCCTCCTGAGTGGCGTTGTCAGCGATGCGCCACTCCTGTAGTCGCTCGTACAACTCACCAATGTCCGCGGGGTGCGGTCGGTGTTGAGGGGAGGTGCCTGGTATGGATCGGGAATGTGCGGCGGCGACTGGTGTGCATACCCCGCCTGATGGTGTGGCGAGGGTATATAATCTTGGAATTCTGGCGGCGGCTGGGGCTGTTGCTGCTCAGCATCATCTTCTTCCTCCGACTCGACCACAGGCTGGAGTGGAGGAATCTGCTGCTACATGGGGACTGAGGTCCAGTTCTAAGTCGTACTCAAACCGCTAAGTCTCCTCCAACAGTCCTAACTTGGCGTCGTGGAATGTTCGGGCCATATTCATGGCTGATGTCGAAGGAGAGGATGAGCTGACCTATGAAGTTACCCCCCAGGAGTCGACGAGGTGGCGTCCTCCTCCTGGTCTTCTGGCGGAAGATGCGTGCCAGCACCCAGCCGGGGTGGAGAGGGTAGCTCTCTCGGATGACTCGAAGAAGCATAAGCTCCTCCTTCAGGATATGGTGGCGATCCTTATCTGGAACATATAAAAGCGACCTACGCCAAACCATATGAATAAATTTAAAGAGAGGGTGAGAGAGGGACTTAACTGAGTCATGGCCCGTGAGGCGATCACCGGGCACTCCAGTCATATGGCTCCAGAGGGCGTGGTACTCCTCGTCGTCATCATCGTCGCCCCAGCCTAGGTGATGATCGTGATAATGCTCGTAGGGGATGCCAAGATGAGCAGCAAACTCATCGTAGGTGAGCTGCCTGTACACCCCACCAAGATAGAAGGTCACAACCTTCTGGCGCTGCTTCCTCTTGTGCTCATCCAGATCAAAGGTCGCCCAGAATTCCTGGAGAACAATGTCTGGGAAATCGGCAGCTATGGTGGTCAGCTCTAGGAGACCGGCCGTGCTAGGGCGTCATGCACGTTCCGGTAGTAATCCTCGTCGTGCTCGTTCAGGGACTCCATGGAGAGAGGGCGCACGTCAGCTCCATGAATGTGCTGGATCTTCTGGAAGCACTCGAAGTAGAAGTCAGGGAGACGAGCTAGATTGCGATGGTATCCAGCCCGACGAGGTAGTGCGGGTGGAGGACCCAGAACGGCGGGTGTGACGGGAGCGGCAGCTCCTGAGCTCGAGGCGCCATCAAGTCGCGCCTTAGTCCTGCGCTCATAATGGTGTTCCTAAAACCAGAATGAAACCAGATTAGTCAAACTTAAACCTTACCCCACACTTAGTAGAAAAACTAAATTTCACAAAGAAATGAGGAAAACCGAGTGGGGGTAAGCAAAGCAGAGTAACCGGTAATCATGGACAGTAAAATACATATTTAGGAACAGCCAGAATGGATTAGCACAATCAGAATTCAAAAAGTCAAACCGACATTCAGGAAGTCAACACTATAGCATAATGAACCCTAATCATGGCAAGATTATCACAACGTGGAAATTGATGGCATAATATGATCTCAGATTACCTAATAACTAGTTAACATTATTATCAGATAACTTGTAAACGTGTTGTTAATAAGTTAACTAATTATCAATTAGTTGTTAACTAGTTATCTACTCGAATTAACTAGTTAACTAATAAGTTAACTAGTTAGCAACCGAGTTAACTAGTTAACTTATCAAGTTGTTAACTAGTTAACTAGTTAACAAATTTTTTACTTGATAATAATTATGTTTGTTAACTAGTTAACGTATCAAGTTGTTAATTAGTTAACCAATTGAGTTAACTAGTCAACTTATCAGGCTAACTATAAACCATGAGTCATGAGTCGGCAAAAGCCCCAACAAGAAATGGCAAAAAACGCCTACTACACCAAAAGCAAGTTAACTAGTTAACATCATCATCAGATAACTAGTTAACAAGATTATTTAGTTGATAACAAGTTAACATGTTAGTTAATTAGTTAACATAATTAGATAACTAGTTAACGAGTTATTTAGTTGATAATTAGTTTAACATGTTATTTTAACAACTAGATTATAATAATATATATATAATTACATGATTTTTTCAACAATATTCTCACCCTTGATCATTACTCTATGAGCATTCAAAATTATAGTCACCCAAAACTCCAAAAATTTCCAACAAACAAGCAAATAAGCTATGGAATTTGAAACATTTACTAATTACTAAACAGTCCTCAAAGATTTTGTAATTACAAACCAGTCACTAGACTTATCTAGGTGACAAATTAATTACTCTTCCTCAACCTCCCTCTACGATTTGCAAACGCCGCTGGTGCTCTTTCTTCGGTCGTCGGTGCTCCTCCGGCTGTCCTACTCTTCTCGCGTCGCTGCTCCGACTTCGTCACTGTTCTAACCCCATCGCTCTCCGATCCCAATGGTGCTCTGCTGCTTTCTTCCGTCGCCGAAGCTCGCCAATCCAATTGGAATCTCAACCTAATTTCATTCGACGTAGCTGCTCCGACCTCGTCACTGCTCTGTCCCACAGTCTCCGACCTCGCCGATGATCCAACCCGACAGTGATCCGATGCTCTCTTCAAAAGCCGAAGCTCCACGATCGAATCAGAATCTAGATTTTGCTAACCACTTCAGATTCAGCTACCAAGTTCAGATATTCAAATCAATAGTCTATCCACTATAGTACTCAGACTACACAATCCTACACCGCTTCTAATGTCGTCAAAAAGAACTCGGGGAAAAGATTAGGAGCTTACGCATCTCTTCGGGAGTGGAGAAGTGGCGGTGGCCGGTAGGCTTCCCACTCTTCTCATCGTTAATCGAGCCGCCGGCGAAATAAACTCGGGGATCGGAAGCTGCTCGTTGGGATCGGAAGCTTCTCGTCGGGACTAAAGCTTCTCGTCGAGATCGGAAGCTGCTCGTCGGGATCGGAAGCTGCTCGTCGGGATTGATCTGCCTCAAAATTACCAACGGAAACTGCTCGTCGGGATCAAAAACTTCTCATCGGAAGTTGTTAGTCGGGATTGGAATTAGCAGCTCGTCGTTCCGAGCTGCCTCGATCGGCGGAAGACGGCGCGTTGAAGTCTATCGGGAAAGGGATCAGGGAAGGGAAAAGTCTATGTTAATTTTTTGAATTTCCTATTGTGCCCTTCCATTTAATTGGGTTGGACCGGTCCAACCTTTAATGGTTGGAGCCGGATCTTTTCCCCATATTCTAATTTAGTTCCTCAATATTTTAACAATTTTTTATTAACCTTTTCTTTATCTCATTCGTTTTTTTTTAAATAATATTTTATGATTTTCTTGATTTTTTTGATGGATAATCTCATAATTTTCCAATTACACCATCACTAAATATATTCTAATATTCATTTGTATTTGCGAACACAATTCTCATATCAAATTATATATCTAAATGTGAAGGAATTCAAATATTGAAGTACAATGTAATATGTCCTTTTCAACACTTAATTTTTTTAGAACATAATTCATAATATCATAAACGAAAAACATAATTGATAATTTTGTATCGAGATAACTAAATTTGTGATACTTTTACATCTAAGAAATTAACTATAAAAATATACCATAATACATTGAACCATAATAATGATCCAAGAGTACTAGGTAATTAGAGAAATTATTTTACATAACAAAATCTCTATACCATTCTAATCCACTTTCTACCTAACGTCTCTATAAAGTATTGTTGTCATGATCGGACTAGGCCTATTGATCCAACCACAAAAATCTTGAATGTAGAAAAATTTATCCATTATTAATTTGTTGTTGTAAACACTTACAATGACAAGATAAAAATATATTGACACCTCACATAATTTATTATATAAATTATAAGATCGTTTCTTTGTACCGAGTTTGATGGTTCAATCATGGTTGAACCTTAAAAGATCAAACCTCTTGATTGATCGATTCGACGATCTATCCAGACCTTACAACATTGATACAAAGTATTGCATTCTCCATGTCATAATGTCCAACTTAGTCTAGGTAACTAATTTCCCTAAATGTGTCTTGCTTTCTTCCACCTTCTTTAAATGTTTAGTTAAACAATCATACTTTCGTATTTGGATCTTAAATAAATAGTGTTAAAAACGTAAATTAACAACAATAATAATAAGATACTTGAATAGAAAACTATCTAAGTTAAATAGATTCAATAAAAAAACATATACATTAAGGAGTTAAGTGGTAATTTATTCTTTCAAAAATTAAATAAATCTATATCTATACTATATATTAAGAATTTTAAAAAGAGGATACCCAAATCCAATCTTCTCATTGATTGTAGGATTCCATCAAATAATTCTTTTTGCATCTATTTAATTATTTCATTAATCTACAAAATTCAGTTTCTTCACTAAAAGCACGTTTTGAAATATGTTATTTTTCCCGAAGTTTCTCAAATGTGTTTTACATAAGTGTTAACAATGGTTTAAAAAAAATTCCAATTATTTTATTTTAATCTTTACCTCCTTAATTAATAACATTACGATTGCTTTCAAAAAAATGATTAAGATAATAATTTTTAAATAAATTATTAATTAATCACTCATCTCTCACATTTTGGCCAATACTAACTTTTTATTTTAAGAATTATATATTTTATGTAATTATATTACATTTTCGAGTCCTTATTCCTTACAAATTTAGTGGATAGTCGTTGTAAGAATAGTTCATATTTAGAAAACTGCATTTTTTTATAAAAACTACTTATTTAAAATCATATGATATAACTACATAACTGAACCGAGTTGAAAAAGGTAATTTAAGGACGTCTCAATCATATAATTTTAAGATATTATTACAATTGATAAAAAACATGATGATTTAGTAATCAACTTACCTATAGTGATAAACCGGGCTGAAGGAAATAATTTAAAGACATCGCAATCATATAATTTATTTTATTTTAAGATATTAGTACAATTGATAAAGTACGATGGTTTAGTAATCATCATACCTATAGTGATAAACCGGGTTGAAGAAGTAATTTAAAGATGTCTCAATCATATAATTTATTTAATTTTAGATATTAGTATAACTAATAAAAAATGATGATTTAGTAATCATCATACTACAGTGACAAATCGGTTGACATAAGTAATTTGAAGAGGTCCAAACTTCCAACCATTCGTATTTATTGAAAATTATTTAAAACATTAAGTATTTTTAAAAGCCGTTAAAGAGTTATTAGCTAATATTGTACTAAATATTTTACATTTTTACACAATTCACTCTATTAGTAAAAATATTACATTTACAACTGATTATACTATAATATTTTTAGGAGACAAATATTGAATTTTTATAGCGGGTGTTTTCAAGAAAATTTGTAAAGTTATGTTTTATTTATGTAAGGAGCTATTTACATCTTCAATTGTTAATTTGGGTATTCTAGATATTTAGATGAATGTTGTTAAGTTGGCAAAGTAGAGGGGTCCAAAATGACATTTTTCCTTCTAATTTTAATTAGGGCTGAAAATAGGTGCAGTTATGGTTAACCGCACTGCAAAATTTCCAAAACCACTAACCTTATCGCATTTGAGTTGCAGTTAACAATCGCATCGCAGTTTTGTGGTTAGGTTAGTGGTTAATTGCAATTAACCGTAATTTAAAAAATTCAGCATATAATATGTTTCTAGGAACCATCGGTAGTCAATATTAACTCGAAAATGTCCAATCCAATCTAGATAACCACGACTCCACGAGTCTAAATCCAGAAGTTCAAATATATCCAAATTTCAACATGCGATACGCATTACAAGTTTCAAAATGTCTTCCAAAGAAAGCAAAAATAAATATAGGGAAATTAGGTTAGTGGTTGGTTCGGTTAAATAATGGTTAACCACGCGGTTAGTGGTTAAACCGCAAAATTCCTAAAATCACTAACCAAAGCCGTAACTGTGGTTAACGTATAAATTGGTGCGGTTAGTGGTTATAACCACTAACCAGTAACCAATTCCTAACCCTAATTTAATCAATATTTTAGACGAACGTTGTCTATCTTTATTTTATTATTTTTCTCTACTAGAGATAAACCAACATATTGATTCAAACTCATCCATATGTCTTTATCATTGTTATGTTTTCATATGTTTAAAATACAAATATTTTTTACGTATGAAAATATAACTTAGGGATAATAGCATTTTGGCCCCCTCTACTTTGCCAACTTAACTAATTGCCCCCTATACTATAAATCGTTCTTTTTACCCATCCTACTTTGGCCACTTTGCATTTTGGATCGTCCTTCCGTTTCAATTATCGTCTTCTTAACATTAAATCTGAATACATCTGCACATCGATAGGGAGAGATATTGGAGGTAGAAGACGAAGAGTTGGTCAGAGAGGTGAATTGGAAAGGTATCATGAAGAGTATGGTAAAATACGATAGATTTTAAAAATCACACATTTATTCATCAATTTTATCCTATCTCATTATATATACTTATATTCAAATAAAAAAAATTATTTATACTTATATTCTCAATTAGAAAACACTTAGTAAGCTTATACATGGCTGCTGGAGCTAACGTGGTGTATTGGATGCGCACCAATTAATAGCTTGAAGATGAAAGTTGAAATGGAAGGACCCAAAAAGAAAAGTGCTCGAAGTAGGAGGGGTAAAATGAGCGATTCATAGTGTAGGGGGGGGGGGCAATTTGTTAAGTTGGCAAAGTAGATGGGGGAATTTGTTAAGTTGGCAAAATGCTATTTTGCCTATAATTTTTGTAATTTTTTCATTGATTAATTTATCGTTGTGTATTAACAATCATATTAAATAAGCACAATTATAAAACTTCAAGAACATAAAATATTTGCTTGACCCCGGCCAACGGGCCGGCAAAAAAACTAGTTTTTCTTATTATCCTTAAATTTTGTGATCTTTCCTTCTCCTTTTCGTTGTTATCTTAGACAATGAGAAGGGAGAAGAGAAAGCTTAAACGATAAGTTAGTTTATCACAACGAAATAACGGGTAGAGTAAGTTAGTTGATATTTAGAGGTGGTTTTCGCGTGTAACTGAATTGCAGTGAAATTTAATTTCAAGAGGGATTTGATTGTTGGGGAAGGTCCTAATTCTTTCCGGATTTTCTTTCCAGGAGGGATTCGATTGCTAGGGAAGACCCTAATTTATTCCGGATTTTAATTTATTGTTTTCAACTTACGAATTTTATTTCATTGTTTTCCACTGTACCATGACCATATGGATTTCAAACAAAGGACGAAACACTAAACATTTCTGAACTACCCTTCCTATCAATCCCAACACACCCTACATTCTTTCTGCATCTTATTCATACTGTCCCCCCCCCAAAAAATACTAAAAAAATTCGAGCTCACCATTATTAAAAAAATATTTAAAATTTCTTATTCGACAAAACAATAATATTCAAATAATCAACATTATTTGACCAAATAGCAAGGAATTTTTTCGGTGACAAAGTCTAAACTTTGTCACTTGTACAAAGTTTAATCCGGACCCTTGATCTTACATCCACTTCCTAATTAATAAATTAAATGAATTTAATATTGCACATTACTAATGCTTTATTAATGAGGAAATAAAATTACAATTTTAATAATATATTTGTCATCCATAACTGCCGGTTTAGTATTGATCATTATTATAATCAAGTTTTGATAATCTCCTCCTCAAAATATGGGTGAAAATATCTCTTAACTTTTTTAATAATCCTAATCTTCTTTTCATCTTTCAATCAATCACACCCATTTATAAATAAATATGTTACTTTCAATTTTTTTGAGTAAATTAC
Source organism: Linum lewisii (assembly GCA_034768395.1). Lineage (NCBI taxonomy): Eukaryota > Viridiplantae > Streptophyta > Magnoliopsida > Malpighiales > Linaceae > Linum > Linum lewisii. The sequence goes on along the minus strand of CM068300.1, from coordinate 29,012,671 downwards.
TTTTAATCACACGCCAAGTTCAAAGTTCGAGGTTTGTAATGGATGAACCCGTTCGAGTTCCCAAGTCAAAAAACCTTCTTCCGCACCTCTGTTTGATCTAAACAATTCACCGAGTGATCATTCCCCGATGTTGATGCTCTATCTGAACCAGATGAGGATACAATCCCGACGTCAGATGAACAAGGAATCTTGCGTGGCTACGGTATGTTTTCCCTCCTTTTCCATCCAATGTTTTTTTCATTAAGATTACTTTCATAGAAACTACATAATGAATTTTTCTATCCAATCAAACAAAAACTATTGTCACTGCTCAGTTTGTGAGTTTCGATTATGTTGTTCAGTTTGTGAGTTTGTGAGTTTCAGTTTGTGAGTTAAGATTATTTTCATTAAGATTGTTGCGGCTGTTCAGTTTTTGAGTTAAGATTATTTTCATTAAGATTGTTGTTCGTTACAGTACTAGTATGCATGCATACTAGTATGCATGCTCATGTTGACTTGATGCTATGTTATACATTTAGTTACTTTTTGTAGTGAGATCTAACTAATTTGTTTTTGTTCCCGAATTGTAGATGTACTCGAAGTTGACTTTGACTATAAAGTCATGGAGTTCGACTCTATTTAACGATGTTTATGCCTTTTATAAAGACTACGCTCATAGCATTGGTTTGAAACCAGAAAGCGGTCGTCGAACAAGGTAAATAGCAAAGGCCACAAAGTAGATGAAGTCAACTACGTTTACTTCCATTGCTCCTTGTTAGGGTTTCAGAAGGACAGCGAGCGTGATCCGAAGAACAAAGGGACATTTGATCCAAATCTATCATTTTCGCACCCCTAGGCAGCTCATACACGTTACACACATCTTCTTCAGTTAGCTTGAGTGTCATATCCGGCCCAACTCTGAATGTTTGAAAACCCGCGTCGTATATAGTTATTGCCCACTTCCTCATCTCAATTGGCAATTGTTTGATTCCAATTTTTGGTGCCTCCGTACCCCAAAGCAATGATTCTGGCAATTTTTTGGTGAGCTTCGTGAAACCAGTTCATTGATTCTGTTGGGGCTGCACCTACATATGATTGTCCCGTCAGCTCTGTTATCAAAATAATCAAGCAGATCATATGTTAGATTCTAGAGGTCGAATGGACAATAGGTATCAAAATAAATAACACAAATGAGAACCACCACATATACCTAAGCTTTGCTTGCTGTTCCTCCATTTTTCAAATGCTCAAATTCTGCCGTACGTAAACTCTGTGAAACACAATCCCAAGAATATAATTCAATCAACAAGCTAATGAAATAATAAATAAGCTAAGGAACTTGGTCCGCAACATACTAGTACTACGAGCCTACAAGTATTCAATAGAAACAAGTATTCAATAAAAATAAGCTAAGGACATTTGCAAATTTTACCACCATGTTAACCATCTTCTATCTTTACAATCTAACTACATGCACTAACTATTGTAGGTAAAGCTGCCAACAAGATCATCAGATTCACAAAAAACAAAAACAGATGAGCAAATAGGTCTCATTGGAAGATATCTCAAAGGTAAGAAGTTGCAATAACGAGTAAACTAGTACTTCACCTATACTAGGATCGTTTCCCACATCAGGTAAACCTATACTAGTATCGTTTCCCACATCAGGTACCAACTTAAATGAAATTAGTAAAACACGAACTAGTACTACCATCTCTTCATCTTCATAACGCAGAACTCACCTTCTTTTGGAGATAAAGAGATCCAACAAAAATGTCTCTAACAACTGACGACACCAATGCTCCACCGGCTTCATCAAACATTCCAACAATAGATCAGAAACAAGATTGAGCCATGATCGTGGAACATTAGACATCCAACTGTTATGAGCACTAACAAACAGCCAACTAGAACATAAACGTATACACTACTGTCCTGAAGTAAGCATGCTGATTTGAGGAAACTCACCACGAACTTTCCAATGAAATCAATGTACCTAGGGAACGAAAAAAACCTAGGATTAACATACTAGTCTTGCATTTTCTCTTCGATTGCATTTGTACTAGTACTACGAGCATACAAGTTGTTGTTTAATACTATATTACCCGTAACACAAACCACTACGCCTTCAATTGCAACCAAAATTATCGAAATAACAGTTTAACACCACACAATTCTGAAGACGACTCACCTCTAACGCAAAGCAGTAGCAGGACCTGAGTTTTGTTTCAGAATGCTCGTGAATTTTCGTCGGTAGGGAAATTTGGCTGCGGCAGTGCTCGAATCCTAGCAAAACACGCATTGGAAAGTGACATGCAATGGTTTGAAATCTGCAGATAGAGTAAATTAACAAAAAAAAAAGGATAAACACCGGCTAAGGAAAGCCTACCTGTTGACCGGCGACGAGGAGGAAGAATGAAACATGTCGGCGCCGTTAAGAAGCCCCTGGAGACAGCGATGACAGAGAGAGAGCAAGGCGCACCCAAAATTGATGGAAGCCGATGACCCGCCGCACCGGCGACAGCCGCCGCAAGAGAAGAGAGACTCACCGGACTGGTGAGTGCACACCGTAGTAGAACATCAGCGACCGGCGACGACGATTAAAACAATGGTTGTCGTTGTTCAGCCCTTGGACGGGACCGACTGGAGCTTTGGGACGAAGGGAGGATAAATCTGTGTGTGCGGCAGTTAAAGAAAAATTAGGGTAAGGCTGCGTGAAAAAATAGTAAAATAAGGGTTAGTAAATCTATTTTAAATACTAGTTATTGGAACCGTAGGATTGAATTGAAGTTGATCTAAGGGCTCATATTAAACTTTGTCTAGGGGTGACAAAAGTCCTTTTGTCACCCACCAAGCTCCCAAATAGCAATATTCAAAATCAACAATTCATAAAAAAAAAAAAGAATCAATAATACAAGGTAGGTTTGAAAATGGAAACACAAGTTCAAGTAAATATAAAATGAAAGCCATCACTATTTACATTAGTTACAATAATAATAAAACACAAGTTACAATAATTATAAATCACTAGTAACATTAATTATAAGGGGTCGTACAAGTAAGAGTTTTCTCTCTCCCTAGAATTAGGTTTTCCCTTGCATAACGGTTTTCCCATTTTTTCTTCCAGTTTTTTTCTCAAAGTCGCTGCTAGGCTTTTTGTGCGCTCTCTTTGTGATACGTTGCTCTGTAGTTGTTTCTTTTTCTAGGCGTGCATGCTATTGGTTTTGTTGGCTGCTGGGTGAGAGTGGTTGGAGGAGGATGAGTTCGGTGGCGGAGGTAGTTGTGGAGGAACATAAGCTCATTCTCTTCAGATTTAATCATCTGTTCGATCTTCGCCGAGTCATGGAGTCGGGGGCCTTGGAGCGTTGATCAAAGATTGTTGTTATAAGGGAGCTCAGGGCATGCGAAACACCATATGATGTGGAACTACACTTTGCTGATTTCTGAGTGCAAATACACCACATACCACACTTTTTTGCTAAATAGTAGTGGGTAAGGCTCTTGGTAACTATGTGTGGAAGTGTGGCCAGGTGGATGAAAGCTACATTCCAACGACTAAAAGATTATTACATGCGAGTGAGGGTTTATGTTGGATGTAAGGCTCTCGTTGAAGAGAGACAAAAGGTGAAGCTTCCAGGGGGCTTGTAGCGGAACGTGCAAGTTTCAGTATGAACGGCTCCCAATTTTTTTGTATATTTGTGGCAAAATCGGTCATATTGGTCATTTTTGTGAAGTTTTGTTTCATGTCCCGGAGGAAAAAAATGGTGAGGCTGTGGGACAAATCGATCCGGGCACGACCGAAGAAGGAAAGGGTGAGGAGGGTGATAAATGGCTGATGCACAAGGAGAGTACACCAAGTGGTGGTGAACCTAAATGGCAACCGACTGATCGAATGTATGGGGCAAGAACTAGAAGGGATGTGCTAGAAGATGTGCACATGAGGAGGGTGCCGAAGGGGGTGGCTGCTTTACTTGGAAACCCGGAGCTTGTGAAGCTCACACAACGCCCTTTGTTCGGCCAAACGAAAGTGTCTTGGAGGAGGAAGTAACGAGTTAGTGGTTCAGGAGGAGAAGAAGCGTAGGAGAGGGTATGAGAGGAGTGATTTTATGGCGGGTGTCGAGTACAATGGAGGTAAACCGTCTAAATCGCCGAAGAAGGTGGGAGCTGGAGCAAAAAAGGACAAGTGGCGGGTTACAGAGACGCAATCTGTCCCTCAGAATGATTGGTATGATGTGGAACTGCAGAGGATTGGGACAACCTCGCGCGGCTTCCGTACTGAATGATCTCGTTAGAGCTCACAAGGCAAATATAGTGTTTCTCTAAGAAACACTAAAAACTTGTGGAAGACGGAAATTGGAGGACATTAGGGTGAAGATTCGATTTGAAGGATCTTTGTGGTGGGCCCTCAGGGCTGGAAGGAGGGCTTGGTGTTTTGTGGCGTGAGAAGGAGCATATGAGAATTATCACCTTCACCAAAACTTTATCGACATGGATGTTTGCATGGGGGAGATGAATGTGGCACCGGCATCAGCCCTAGGCCAGTACTGTCTTCGCCTAGCATTGGTGTGGGGGCCGGATCGGCATCAGCATCAGGACTTGATGCGGGGGCTCCCGGTCTGTGTTTTCCCCTCCAATAAGGTAACCTTTCTTGGTCTCTCCATAAGTTTCATAATTTCTGAAGTGCCCCAGCTAAAAACACTTATGGAATGATGCAAACACCCAGCCAGGCCCCGACGACCGAGCACAGGGCCGAGCCAGCCAAGGGCCCAGAGCCGATGCCGACCCAGGCACAAGGCCGAAGCTGGAGCCCGACGAGACGCGACCGGGGCCGAGCCAAAATTCCAGCCGTGCCTTTTAGGAATCCTTTAGTCAATGGATTCCCTATGTCCTAAGAATAAACCTCCACTACTCCAAGTCCGATTCGAAGAAGGACACAAGGGGGACACCAAGGACACGACAGTTGGCGTGCCCATAACTGTGCCCAGAAACCCAACGTCACCCAAGAATCCACCCGTGACCAGGATTCCTATCCTGATCAGGAAAACCTACGCCACGAGCTAAGACCCTGTTTCTCTGTCCTTTTAGGAGTAGAAACACGAGATACCTAATCCTAGTCCGAATAGGATTTTTCACACCCCATCCATCTCAACCATGGGTTAGGGTTCCTCCTGCCTAGGTTTTCGCCGGCTTTCACATTTGTAGACTGATGACACTCGATTTGACGTGATTATCAGCCTCATTTAAGCAACATTTCTTTGCTTAAGACATTGTTTTTTAGGGTCGAATAACGAATATTCAATCGATTTCCCTATCTCGTGCCATTTGTGTTACCTTGGCCCGTTTCGGGTCTATTTGATGGTTTTCTAGTGTTTTCATGTTAGCACAGGTTTTTGCCATCAAATAAAGTATCCATGGACGTGTCTAAGGCGTTGGAACCTCGAGGAATCAAACTGAATCGATCCAAGAGCCAATCAAGTCAAACCAAAAATCTGCCATTCACACTTACAGTTTCGGCGAAACCAGGCCTCCAATTTCGGCGAAACCTGCAGTTCAAATCAACTGATGCCAACAAAGGATGGTTTCGGCGAAATAAATCAACTGCTCGGACCGAAGACATTGAACAGCCGGCGAGCCCTGAACTCAAAGCCAGTTTCGCCAAAACTATCCCTATGGTTTCGGCGAAAACATCAGCTGTAGCACCCGTCCCAAATCAACCCGTTTACCCGAGATTGACTCGAGATAGAATACTACCAACACAGGTTTAACCAAAAGCGCGAAATAATAAAGGAAGAAAGAAACTTCTCATTAAAATCCACAATCCAACGGAGGCCTCCAATATAAAACCCAACATAAAACCGAAACCCAAACCAATCCAACCTCAAAGGTTTACAAAAGTCCCCAATCCAAAATCCTGGTCAACTGAAATATAATAAATACAGGCAAGGTCAACTTCAAGCGAGTCACCGATCTTCACCTCATGGCTCCAAACGACAACCTTCTCGAACTCAACTCTCAACTGCAACTCCATCGTAGCATTAGCCACGAGCACCTGAAAGAGAAACTGGGAGGGAAATCAGCTTCCTAATGAAACTGAGTGAACCCACTGGTCTACCTATGCGCCGAACCTAGCCTAGGAGCGATCCAACTCCGCACACAAACAACACAACGGAATCTGACCCAGCCATACCATATTTTAATTCCCTAAAACATGCACAGTCTAGGCGATCACATAGGTGCATTCCTCAATCTGACATTCACAAAACTCAATTACAACAATATAATACAGTCGTCATGCACACGGTTCATCATCATTACACAATACCTCTCACGGCTACGATTCAACCGTTCAGCACACATATCAATAAACACGTTTTCATTGCACATATTCACAACTCGCAACATCAATCCACTAGGTAAGTGATCAGTCTTCCCTAAGCCATCCAAATTATCACCCAATAGTAATCTCCATGTCAGTAATTCACCATTCATAACTACCACCTAAACATACCATCAACACTATTCTCCACACCCAACACGACACAATTCAGTTCACATTCAATCCAATATAAGCCACAACACATCACATAACAAACATAATCACGTTCAGCACACCACACACACACGCATCAACAATCAATTCATTTATCTAGGTGAGTTAATTAGGCGCCATAAGGAGTTGTTCCCCCGCTACCCCCCGGCCATCACACCATCCAGACGCATCCATAAAGGATCCTTCCCCGAAGGAGTATACCATCAACGCATCCATATAGGATCCTTCCACGAAGAGAACGACAACCGACCTTGGTAACCCAACAAAGGGATTCACCCCAGTGAATCAGACTCGATCTCAACCAGTATTTCGGGTGGGGTAACGTTGGCTCCTTCCAGTTCTATCAATCAATTCCATTAAACATAACTACATCGATCACACACATCAACAATTCAATTCCATATCACCATTCCACAATTCAAGTTCACCACATAATTCCACAATCCAAGTCCACAACACAATTCCACATCACCATTCCATGTACCAATTCCACGTCCCAATTCCATGTTCCAATTCCATTCAACAAATTCCACATAGCAATTCCACTTGACAATTCCATCCAACCAATTCCACGTACCAATTCCATATCACAATCGTACAACGCAATCACATTATAGACCCCCATTACACATATCATCCACATCACCCCAAAACAACACATAGCATTCAATTCATCCAACACTCATAACATCAAACCATCAAAATCTCACATTCACAGTCACATTTCACTACATTCCTCATTTCAACCCAACTCCAATGTCTAAATCCACTATCTAATTCCATTAGCCAATTCCACGTACCATTTCTATTGTCCATATCCATGTACAAATCCTTTTACCAATCTATTAGCCAATTCGAAATCATAAGTCTACAACCCTAAACACATTAACAACCACCTTCACACACATCATCAATTCCACTCAAAACGGCACCTAGCATCAATTCTACCAATTCATGTAACATCAATCCATCCAAAACACCACGTAGCATCATCTCAACCCAATATCAAATAACATCATTTCATCCATTCACACATTTATAATCACATGACACTTCATCCATTAATTCCACAATTCACACACAGTTTAAGGGTAAATGGCTAGCTCACCGGCCACCCCCACCTGCAAGTACAGGATAGCCATGTCTGGTCTTAGGGTTACCCTCCTGTTCATCCTTCATTGGACGACCCCACATTGGCAGGGCCATCCACCTGTTCACCATTTAAAGGGCGACCCCACATTAGCAGGACCACCCTCCTGCAACCACAACTGTCAGCATAAGTATAGATACAATTTACAAGAATCACTCCCACACCTCCTACACTCATTGCTAAGTCGGATCCATTTAACATCATCGTAATCATTTCCCTAATCCAACCACATCACATCAGCCAACAATTATCAATCAATGTAGCAATTAACATTCACAAAACAATCACCAAACATCACAATTTACATAACAATCCAATGCAGAACAGTTTCCCCTTTTACTCTCTTTCAATTCCATGCAAAACCTATATTCATCTAAGTCAAGGTTGCAACTCCTCACATCGACCAATACTACCTATCGTACGCTAAACCCTCACCTGACAAGAAGACGAGGCTCTAAAACAACTCCCGGAACCCGAACGACCAAACTCTACCACTCCAAAGTCGTAGCTCTTCTCCTCCTCACCGACAGCAGCCTACTCCGAACCATCCAGAACCACGATGTGCGATCTCTTCCTCTCGTTGCCACGAACCCGTAGCAACAAACGGATCGCAAATCGGAGCTCTACAACCTCCCGGAATCGAGGTTTGAAGATAAGGGGTTTTTGGTTCGTCAAAACGAATTTCGGGGAAAGAGAAAAGAAGGAGGGGGGAAAGTTCTGGATTTCCGTGCAATTTCGTCCTTTTATGCACGAAATGTGCGCCTGGCATGTCAAAATGTGCGCCGGCGCACATTGACCCCCAAAAGGAGCACATTTTGAATATTCAGCCGAAAGTTTGCTGAATTAATTGAAAAGTGCGCCTGGCACTTCCAAATGTGCGCCTGCGCACTTTAGGGCCCAAAATCAGCACTTTTGGTACTGTTCACTGTTCCCCTCTTTTGCAACTTCAACCCGCACTTACCCAAACGTCCCAGACCTCAAGAGACCCTCTCAAGTACCGTTTTCCGGCACCCTAGTCACCCAGACTTGAGTTCTAACCCGTTCGTTGGGCGGGGATGTTACAAGTCTCCCCAACTTTAAGAGATTTCGTCCCCGAAATCACAACCCGACTTGCTCTAGCAATGCAACCATACATCACAGCAACAAATGCAGCAATTCAAGATCACATTACCTCCCGAAATTTCCTCTAACGGTTCTGGCGACTCACCCCCTCAAGAGACACAACTCACCCCCACTCTGAACTTCCTTCAAACAAACACGCACAACCGAACCACGAAAGCACCACAAGAGCACAACAACACAACAACACAAGCAACCAAGGGAACAAAAACTACACTAACAAACGCCACCACACTAAGGCTCACACACTTCAACCACTCTATCTAGCTCCACCAAAGACTACTAAGATCACTCCACAAGCCAACTCTTCCTAGTCTACCGACCACTACCACTCTCCCACGGCTTGGCTCGATTCACTACAGGAGAACATTTAGAACATTTCAGTTGCCATTGAAGAAAAAAATCACAACCAACTTCAAAACACTTTCACTTTAAAACTCCCAACCCATTTCAAACAGTTTAAAGATCCCTGAAAGCCAGTACTGCATCGACTTCCGTCCTTTCCATTAAGAGGTAGCAAATCCCCTAGAAGAAAGGACAGCTCACCTATACAGCAAGGCAACCAGGCTCTGATACCACTTGTAGCACCCGTCCCAAATCAACCCGGTTTACCCGAGATTGACTCGAGATAGAAACTACGCAAGCACAGTTTAACCAAAAGCGCGAAATAATAAAGGAAGAAAGAAACTTCTCATTAAAATCCACAATCCAACGGAGGCCTCCAATATAAAACCCAACATAAAACCGAAACCCAAACCAATCCAACCTCAAAGGTTTCCCAAAAGTCCCCAACCCAAAAATCCTGGTCAACTGAAATATAATAAATACAGGCAAGGTCAACTTCAAGCGAGTCACCGATCTTCACCTCATGGCTCCAAACGACAACCTTCTCGAACTCAACTCTCAACTGCAACTCCATCGTAGCATTAGCCACGACACCTGAAAGAGAAACTGGGGGGGGAAATCAGCTTCCTAATGAAACTGAGTGAACCCACTGGGTCTACCTATGCGCCGAACCTAGCCTAGGAGCGATCCCAACTCCGCACACAAACAACACAACGAATCTGACCCACCATACCATATTTTAATTCCCTAAAACATGCACAGTCTAGGCGATCACATAGTGCATTCCTCAATCTGACATTCACAAAACTCAATTACAACAATATAATACAGTCGTCATGCACACGGTTCATCATCATTACACAATACCTCTCACGGCTACGATTCAACCGTTCAGCACACATATCAATAAACACTTTTCATTGCACATATTCACAACTCGCAACATCAATCCACTAGTAAGTGATCAGTCTTCCCTAACCATCCAAATTATCACCCAATAGTAGATCTCCATGCCAGTAAATTCACCATTCATAACTACCACCTAAACATACCATCAACACTATTCTCCACACCCAACACGACACAATTCAGTTCACATGTCAATCCAATATAAGCCACAACACATCACATAACAAACATAATCACGTTCAGCCCCACCACACACACCATCAACAATCAATTCATTTATCTAGTGAGTTAATTAGGCGCCATAAGGAGTTGTTCCCCCCCGCTACCCCCGCCGGCCATCACACCATCCAGACGCATCCATAAAGGATCCTTCCCCAAGGAGTATACCATCAGACGCATCCATATAGGATCCTTCCACGAAGGAGAACGACAACCGACCTTGGTAACCCAACCAAGGGATTCACCCCATGAATCAGACTCGATCTCAACCAGTATTTCGGGGGGGTAACGTTGGCTCCTTCCAGTTCTATCAATCAATTCCATTAAACATAACTACATCGATCACACACATCAAACAATTCAATTTTCCCTATCACCATTCCACAATTCAAGTTCACCACATAATTCCACAATCCAAGTCCACAACACAATTCCACATCACCATTCCATGTACCAATTCCACTCCCAATTCCATGTTCCAATCCATTAACAATTCCAC
>CM068300.1:28966394-29001801 GCA_034768395.1 Linum lewisii | reverse complement strand
CGTGCCCTCCATTGCAACTAAATCCCCCCCCCCTTGAATCAAATTAAAAAAAATTTTTTGAACTTATGTTCTTGTTCCTTCAAGCCCTTTAAAAAGTTGTTGCTTTTTTTTAAAAAGACGGGTTTATCATCTTGGGTAATTCCCCTTGGTGTGGCACCTTCGATTTGGAAAACACTAAGGGTTCCTAGATCTCTATAGCTAGGGGTCCAAGTATTTTTTTCACCTCTACGTAAGTGTTAGTCGACATTTTATTTATCAAAATCATGTAACAATTAAATAGCATGTATATAGTAGAAATAAAAATAGTGTGATATGACACATTATAACAAATAAAGGGACATTTTAGTGTCATAGCCCCTTAGTATTAGTCTCATAACAGTGGACAGTCAAATTTTCTCCATTTTCCCCCTCTCATCTCCCCTAATCCTCAGTTGAGTTGAATTTTACCCTCTTAGCCCAATAGCCGACTGAAAAATACTACCTCTTGACCAGAAAAAGCCCGCCCTTTTTTTTTCCCAAGAAATGAAAATAAGTTCGAGATAAAGAAAAAAGGGTTTTCCCCAATTTTTGACCACTAAAGCAAAAAAAACGTTAAAATTAGTACTATTTAAAAAACCCTTAGCATGCATATAAACAACATTTGGCAAAGGAAAACATTTTTTCACTTCCGGCCTTACTCTCGGGGTCTAATTGGACATAAGCAAAGACAATAAAAGGCACGTGGGGTTTTTTTTCATTTTGTGGGGAGGGGATGGAAACACTCTTCTTCACTTTTTGAGGTGAAACTAGAGCTTTTGGGGGTTTGCCCGGCACTTTAAGGGGCAATGCCCTTGTGCTTTTTGCTTTTATGAAAAATATCTTGATGTTTCTAAACACCCCCCCTTTTTTCTTCCCTCACTTTTTTTTGCTTACTTTTTTTATTTGATTTTTTTGCAACTTCAAACTTGAGCACATTTAACTAAGAAACCTTTTTTCTTAGCTGACTTAGGTTTGGAAAATATATGTCTATGAGGAGTTAGGACATTATTTTAAAATGTCAGGCATTCGATGTATGGCCCAGGGAACACACCCGGGGGTTCTTCGTGGCCATTATAAAAATGGAATTGTTTTTTTGGTTTAGTAGCCAAGATCGGGTAAGCTCCTCAGATTCAATAAAAGATTTAAAAAGGTTAAAACTACTTGGTTTCTTTGGGTTTTGACTAGTTTTACATTCCAACGGGAGTTGTACACGGGTGGTAATGATAGACAAATTCTCGTCGGGTCTTCTTCATCCAACATCAGGCGGAAATTATCTATTTAACTCTACAAAAAAGCCCTTTTTCCCCACTAGTGATTGGCTTGTCTACTAATCTAATATGATGGATAATATAACGCAAACGACTGGAGGGCGAAGATATAAAAACTGGGCGCTGAAGTTTTTTCTATAAATGTGTCTATTCTGCTGAAATTTTATTTATTTTAAAACCCAAGTCAGCCGTGACGGGGAAATTTTACTCAATTTTTTTTTTTACTGTATTTTTTTCCTTTTGAAAATTTATACAATACTATTTGGAAAGAAAAAAATGAACATGGTTTAGATTAAAGAATTTATGTACTTAATGTTTTTAAAATTAAATCTCTCAAATTCGGGAAGAATTTTTATACATAGTCTTATGCCTTAGGAGTTAGGACATGATATGTCTTATTTTATCCTATCATATTTTGTATAACTTACTTGAATTTTTTGTTCATAATTATTTGAAAAGAAATATTTTAGTGTTTTAAAATTTTTTTTTTTGTTTTTGAAAGCGTGGGGTTTTAAAGGAAAGAAAAAAGCAAGAAAAAAATTCCCCAAAAACAAACCAAACCCAAAAACCCCAAACCCAATTTCATTTTTTTGTCCAAAACACCCCCGTGGGTGTGGGGAAATAATTTTTGGGAAAGTGTTAAAATGTGATTCCACGAAATCAAAACAAAAAATCGGGAAAAAAATTTAATCGTAAAAACTTGATTTTAGTCCCAACAAAAAAAATTTTTTTAAAAATATAATTTTTAAAAAACTTGAATTTAACCCTATAAAAATTAAATGGATGGGTTTCAAAAAAAATTTTCAATATTTTTTTTCTCGGGGGGGTCTGGATGTTTGGGGAAAAAAAAACTACATTTTTGGGGGGGAAAATAGAAATAGAACCCAAAATGGGAAAGGGAAGGTTCGGGAAAAAGAAAAATTTAAAGGTAGAAAAGAGATAAAAACTGATGTTTTGGGGAAGAAATTTTTTAACTTCTGATTAGTCCCCGCCCTCCTGAAATGGGGGAAAAAAATATAAAAGGGGCAATTTGGGGAAAAAAGGAAGGGAAAGAAAAATAAAAAATTTTTGGGGAAAAATGAAGGGTTTGAATGATTAGTTTAAATTTTAAATAGCTTGCAAAGGGGGGGAAAGACAAAGGGGAAAAAAAAGGGTTTACCCTTTTATTAACCCTTTTTAAAAGGGAAAAGGGTTGGTATTGTGGGGATAGGGAAGGGTGCTAGATGGTGAGGGGGGGGCGAAAAAAATGGGAAAAAAGGAAGTTGGGGTCGACCCGGGGAAGGGCCAGACACAAAAACTGGGGAAAATCGTCGCGCAGAGAACACGACGACAAGGGAGAAGAATTTGAGGGTTTTCCATAACCAAAAGGGGGGAATAAAAAGTCGTCGTAAAAAACGACCGTTGGGTATTGCAGCCGGGGGGAAGAGCTGGGGAAACGGGGAAAATAAGGAGAAAAACCCCCCGGGGAGGTTTTTGAAATCAACTTTGTTTTTTTGGGAAATTTGGTTCACATTATTTTGGAAAAGAGGGTTTGGGGGAAAAAAAGGTTTTTTTTAGGTTTTTCCCAAAAAGAACCAACCCTTTTTTTTTGGGTAGGAAAATTCAAAAATTATAAAATGTAAAAACTTGATTTTACATTTTTAAAGATTTTTTGTTTAATTTTTTTTAAAGGGGCCCCGGGGGTTTTTGGAAACAGGGGTTTTAAGGTTAACGGAAAAAAAATTTTTAAATTTGTTTTAAAACCGTTTTGGGTAAATATTAGGATTTCGTAGAGTGAGAGATGGGGGAACTGACATCCCCTTTCCCCCCCCCCCGCATCACCCCACACGCACCCCAAACCCCCCCCAAAAATACTCAGGGGGCGGGGCCCTTCCCCCATTTTTTGGGCCGAATCCCTTTAGCTAGTCGGGGATGCAAGACAAAAAATTTTGGGGGTTCTCATAAGGTAAGCTACTAGCTAAACTTAGAAAAACCCCTCTTCTTGAACTTAACCTACTACCTTGAGATGAACGGGGCCCTTCCTTTTTGGCTAGGTCAACTTTTCTGTTTTGAAGACCTTTGATTTTTTTTTTTTTCTTCTTCTTTTTGATTTTCTGTCGATGGCCCACAATTTTTTCACAACAAAACTTAAAGAAAGGTAGAAGATTAGAACAAACACAATGAAGCTATTTTTAGGGTTTTTCTGAAATTGAAAAACAAAAATTTAAAGTAGAATCCAAGCAAGAACCTGGAACTGGTTGATGTGGTCCAAGAGTTAACCGTGCTCTGATACCACTGTGCAACCGCCTCCTCTAGGAAGGGATCGACTCAACACCCAAAATATATTATCACCCCCGGAACCTAACCTTTGAAACCGCGGAGAACCCTTGAAATCCACTAAGTATTTGACTTAGGAACCCCAAGGTATTCGGTCGAGTTGTGCCACAAACAAAGGTGATAGCCTTTGATGATAAACCAAAACCTTAACTAAGCAACAATGAGCAAAGACTTTAAGAAAAAGAACAAAGTTCTAAATTTTCATTAATCAATAATCTTTTACAAGAGGCGTATAGGCCTCTATTTAAAGGTGAGGAAAGGAGAACAGGCTCTCCTTTTCCTCCTACGAAACTAACTAAAACTAATAAAGAATTCAAAAAGGTCCTAAAAAGGACTGTAATTCGGAGCTTAATCCTAAAAGGGAAAAAAGGGTCCTTCCTAAACAAAAACATAAAAAGGAAAAAGCTGGAAATTTCCTAAAAAAAAGCTAAACGGGTTCTGGAAGATTCAGCCAAATAAATACAAATAAATTCGAAAATTAAGCCCTTTGGCGATCAAGTAGACTTCATGGGGCTACAACTTTCATGTTGGGAATGACCCAAATTCTCCTCCAAGTACCCATATTCGTCAATCCTTGTAACTAGGGATCTGTCCAAAACGGGAAAATCCTAGCTTGATTAGGATTCCTTGCTTGGATGTATTTGGCTCTCCCTTCTTTTTCCTGTATCATAAATGTCATCAATACCTCAAGGATCAGGCTCATGGGGCCCCCCTGATCGTAGCTCCTATCGCGCAGCCTCGGATCAGCATCCGGGCTCCTCTTCTTGATGCCCGCCAATGCTTACCCTGACTTCTCCAACTGACTCCTTAAATTTTCTCTCCAAATTGAGCTCCGTTTTTTTGAGATGTTCTGGGGATTCAAGTTCCAGGACATTGGTTTTTCTAAAAGGCACGGGCCAATTGTAGGCTGGGCCAAAAGTGCTTTCGTGGCACCGGCAAGGGCTGGCTCAGTGTCGGGTTTTTAGTCTCGGCCTTCTTCATTCGTCCAGGCCTTTTGAGTTCTCTCCGAGCCTTCTTCCATAGTACCTTAGGGATGTCTTAGTAGGTCTTTGCTCCCGGGGGCCCGGGGAGTTGGCCTGGGGCCTAGACTTGGGATGCGAACCGCCTCCTCTAGGAAGGGATCGACTCAACACCCAAAAACTATATTATCAGCCCCACAGAACTAACTATTGAAACCGGCGAGAACCTTGAAATCTACTAAGTATTGACTCTAGGAACCCCAAGTTTCGATCGAATCGGTGCCAAAAACAAAAGGATGAATGCCTTTGATGATAAACCGGTCTAGACGACGATCAATTACATATGGCAAACAAGAATTCATAATAATGCAAGAAAAAAACCGAATTTTGAGTGTCTATTGCTTTCAAGTTGTCTTACAATGAGGCTAGACGCCTCTATTTAAGGTGAGGAAGGGAACAGGCTCTCCTTTTCCTCCTACGAAACTAACTAATAAACTAATAAAGAATTACAAAAAGAGTCCTAAAAAGGACTGAAATTCGGAGCCTTGTTCACCAAGGAAAAGACTCCTTCCTAAACAAAAACACTAAAAGGGGAAAAACTGGAAATCTCCTAAAAACAGCTAAACGGGTTCTGGAATTATGGGCCGAATAAATACCAAACAAATTCCTAAAATTCGATCTTTTTCAGATCCATAGTGACCCCCAGGGCACAACTTTCATGTGGACATCCGCCAAATTCTGCTCCAATAGCCCATATTGTTAACCTTGTCAACTAGGAATCTGTCCAAAACCGGAAATCCTAGCTTGATTAGGATTCCTTGTTCGGATGTATTTTGGCATCTTCTCTTCATTCCCGTGTTCACCATGGTCAAGCATCCTTCCTTGGATCAGGATCAGGTGGTGGCCTGATCGTAGCTCAAATCATGTGCAGCCTCGGATCAGCATCAGAGCTCCTCTCCTTGATGCTCCGCCAAGCTTCACCCGACTTCATCCAACTGTATCTCCTTCAATTCTCTCCAAATTGAGCTCCGTTTGTTGGAGAGTGTTTCCTGGGGATTCAAGCTATCCAGGACAGTTGGAATTTCCCAAAAGGCACGGGCCAATTGTAGCTGGGCCAAAAGTGCTTCTCTGTGGCTTCCGGGCACGGGCTCGGCTCAGGTGTCGGGTTTTAGCTCTCGGCCTTCTTCAGTTATGTCCAGGCCTTTTGAGTTCTCTCCGAGCCTTCTTCCAAGAGTACCTTAGGGATGTCTTCAGGTAGGTCTTTGCTCCGAGGGCCCGTGGGAGTTGGCCTAGGGCCTAACTTGGTGCTAAGCCGGTCCGGGGCCCGGGCGGGGCTTGGTGTCAGCATCAGCTCCTGGCATGTCATTAATCTGGCTCTGGCTGGAGTAGGAGCTGGCATTTGGGCCTGGCTGAGGTCAGCATCCTCCCAGGGGTGTCTACTAGATTTGGGGCTTCGGCTCTCCTAGCTCCGGTGCTGGCATAGGCTTGGAGCCGGTGTAGTCTTGTCCCCGGCATCAATGCTAGGGCCGGATCGGCATTAGTCACGTCGGGCTTGGTGGCTCGATCACATCTATCCCCCCCCTCTTCTTGAAAAGGATTCGTCCTCGAATCCGGACCTGGTAATCCTTTAGAAATAATAAAAATAATCACAGTGGAGTGTAGGACTTGGACCTGGTAGTTCGTGGCCGCTCTTGGGGGTTCGGGCCATACCGGGACTTGGTACGGGTGCTCGGGGTGATCGGTTCACTCCGGCTGATCAGGCTGATCAGGGTACTCCGTGCGATCGGACTGATCGGCGTCGGGCGCTGTTTGCGCATGGACGCTAGTTCGGGCGTCATGGGCTGTCGGGCGCTGGTCGCTGGTCGGAGCGCCGGGGGATTGGTCGGGCGCCGGGTGCTGGTCGGCGCCGGGGACTGTCGGGGCTCCGGGGGTTGGGTTTCGGGCGGCGGGGCTGGTGCCGGGGCTGGTCCTTGGTCTGGGGCCGGTGCTGGGCGCGGGGCTGGTCCCCGGGGCTGGGGCCAGGGCTGGCGCTGGTGCTGGGGCTGGCACTGGTGTTGGGCAGGCGCTGCGCCGAGTGCTGGCCTGGTGCTGGCTCGGGGCAGGGCTGATGCTGGTCCGGGGCAAGCCTGATGCTGGTCCGGGGCCTGATGTGTCCGGGCAACTGGGCTGGTCCGGGCAGACCTGTGCTGGTCCAGGGCAGACCTGATGCTGGTCTGGGGCAGGCCTGATGCTGGTCCGGAGCAGACTTGATGCTGGCCTAATTCTGGCGCCATAGCCCTCTTCTTCTCTTTTCTCCGGTCTTTCCACCATTGCTCGTTTGTTGGGGCAGGCTTCTCACCGTGTGATCTCGTACTTGGCACTCATTACAAATAATCCCACTCAAAGGGTTAGTAGGTTTATAGATACCTTGTGTGGTTCGGCTCAGCCTTCCTTGATTTAATGTCTGGGATGGGACTTGAGATATTCCAGCTCTGTTCGTCCATGCTCTCCTTGGCCGTAGGTATTCTTCTCCTTGAGGAGCTCCAAGTAGCTCCGTGAGTCGGGTGATGTTGTGAGCCATGGTAGCCATGTGTTTCTCCAAAACCGCGAACCTCTCATCTGTCATGATTAGTACAAAAGCAACCCTTCTACAAGACAAACCCTAGATCTACTAGGAAAAGAATATGTAGACTAAAATCCTAAACCAACTAGGAAAAGGATAAAAGAATCAAGTTCTAATCCAACTAGGAAACAACTAAGAAACTTACACGAAAAGAACTTGGCAAGGTGGCCTTGCTTTGGTTGGGTTTTTCTATTTTTTTTTAACCTCTTTTTTATATTTTCCTTGATGGATTTTGATGGCCACCAGCTTTTTCTGCCTTACAATGAAAGACTCGAATAGAACTAGAAATAGACGAAGATTTTTCTAAACAATTTTCTAAGAACAAGAAAAGTAAAGGATATGGATCCAAGATAAATGAACCTGGAAACTGGGATAGATTGGTCCAAGAGTTGAACTGTGCTCTAATACCAGCTGATGCGAACCGCCTCCTCTAGGAAGGGATCGACTCAACACCCAAAACTATATTATCAGCCCCACGAGAACCTAACTATTGAAACTGGCGGAGAACCTTGAAATCCACTAAGTATTGACTTAGGAACCCCAAGTGTTCGGTCGAATTCGGTGCCACAAACAAAGGATGAATACCTTTGATGATAAACCGGTCTAGACGACGATCAATTACATGATAGTCGAACAGAGAATTGCATAATAATGCAAGAAGAAACCGAAGTTTTTGAGTGTTTATTGCTTTCAAAGTTGTCTTACAATGAGGCTAGACGCCTCTATTTATAGGTGAGGAAGGGAGAACAGGCTCTCCTTTTCCTCCTACGAAACTAACTAATAAACTAATAAAGAATTACAAAAAGAGTCCTAAAAAGGACTGAAATTCGGAGCCTTGTTCACCAAGGAAAAGACTCCTTCCTAAACAAAAACACTAAAAGGGAAAAACTGGAAATTCCTAAAAACAGCTAAACGGGTTCTGGAATTATGGCCGAATATATACCAAACAAATTCCTAAAATTCTGATCTTTTGCAGATCCGTAGTAGACTCCATGGGCTACAACTTTCATGTTGGACATCAGTCCAAATTCTGTCTCCAAGTAGCCCATATTCGTCAATCCTTGTCAGACTAGGAATCTGTCCAAAACCTGGAAATCCTATGCTTGATTAGGATTCCTTGTTCGGATGTATTTTGGCATCTTCTCGTCATTTCCGTGTTCACCATGGTCAATCATCCTTCCTTGGATCAGGCTCAGGTGGTGGCCTGAGCGTAGCTCCTATCATGTGCAGCCTCGGATCAGCATCCGGCTCCTCTATTTGATGCTCCGCCAATGCTTCACCCTGACTTCATCCAACTGTATCTCCTTCAATTCTCCTCCAAATTGAGCTCCGTTTGTTGGAGAGTGTTCCTGGGGATTCAAGCTATCCAGGAAAGTTGGAATTTCCCAAAAGGCACGGGCCAATTGTAGGTTGGGCCAAAAGTGCTTCTCTGTGGCATCCGGGCACGGGCTCGGCTCGGGTGTCGGGTTTAGCTCTCGGCCTTCTTCAGTTCTGTCCAGGCCTTTTGAGTTCTGCTCCGAGCCTTCTTCCAAGAGTACCTTAGGGATGTCTTCAGTAGGTCTTTGCTCCGAGGGCCCGTGGGAGTTGGCCTGGGGCCTAGACTTGGTGCTAAGCTCGGTCCGGGGCCCGGGTCGGAGCTTGGTGTCAGCATCAGCTCCTGGCGTGTCATTAATCTGGCTCTGGCTGGAGTAGGAGCTGGCATTGGTGCCTGGCTAAGGATCAGCATCCTCCCAGGGGTGTCTACTAGATCCGGGGCTTCGGCTCTCCTAGGCTCCGGTGCTGGCGTAGGCTTGGAGCCGGTGTAGTCTTGGCCCGTCATCAATGCTAGGGCCGGATCGGCAATTAGTCACGTCGGTCTTGGTGGCTCGGATCACATCACTTGGTGCTAAGCTCGGTCCGGGGCCCGGGTCGGGGCTCGGTGTCAGCATCAGCTCCTGGCGTGTCATTAATCTGGCTCTGGCTGGAGTAGGAGCTGGCATTGGTGCCTGCTGAGGATCAGCATCCTCCCAGGGGTGTCTTCTAGATCCGGGGCTTCGGCTCTCCTAGGCTCCGGTGCTGGCGTAGGCTTGGAGCCGGTGTAGTCTTGGCCCGGCATCAATGCTAGGGCCGGATCGGCATCAGTCGAGTCGGGCTTGGTGGCTCGGATCACATCATAGAGCCTATTAGGGTCCTTAGGCTCGGTCCTCGGTCCGGCTGGGGCTCAGATCGGTTGCCTTGACCGGCATCCATGCTAGGGGTGGCCTGACTGACATCCTAGCTTGCTTGGCTGTTCGTGGGGGCATGAGCCTGTATTTGGTCATATACTTAAGCCTCATGACGTGTTGGAGAGCTTTCCTTGCTGTTACACGCTTCTTGTATGACCCTAGGGTTCTTCCTTTGACTAGGGACCCTAGTGGGGTGTAGGAATACCTGTTGGCATTAGGGCAGATGTGGGGAATCACATCACCCTGGTGGGGTGTAGGAGTAACGGTTGGCACTTGGGCAGCTATGGAGGATCACATCATAGTGGTTGATGCCCTCTCTCAAAGGTATGCCCTAATCTCTGTCTTTAGTACTAATTTTATCGTTTCGAACACATTAAGGAATTGTATGCTACTGACCTCGATTTCAAAGATATTTTTGAAGCTTGTGAACATGGAGGATTTGGGAAATTTAAAGACATGATAGGTACCTGTTCAAGGAGTCCAAACTGTGTCTACCTAACCACTCTTGCAGGACTGTCTTGACACTAGAAGCCCACGGCGGTGGACTCATGGGACACTTTGGAATAACTAAAACCGTGGCTTGCCTCAAAGAGCGCTTCTATTGGCCAAAGATGCGTCATGATGTGTTAAAAGCTCATTGCTAATGTTCCAAATGCCAAAAAGCTAAGTCACATCTTCAACCCTACGGTTAATACACCCCTTTACATATTCATGAGCATCCTTGGGTTGATTTGTCAATAGATTTTGTGTTAGGATTACCTAAAACTAGGAAGGGTAGGGATTCCATCTTTGTGGTATTTGATCGATTCTAAAATGGCTCATTTCATTGCATGCCACAAGGCTGATGATGCTTCCTACATAGTTGATCTATTCTTTAAAGAAGTAGTTAGGTTGCACGGAGTTCCCAAAACCATAGTTTCGGATATGGACTCCAATTTTTTGAGTTATTTTTGGAAAACCTTATGGGCTAAGTTAGACACAAAGCTTATGTTTTCAACCACCTTCCACCCACAAATTGATGGCCAAATTGAAGTAATGAACAGATCCTTAGCTCAAATGCTTAGGGCTGTCATTAAATCCAACATTAACAATTGGGAGGATTGTCTGCCACACGTATAATTTGCATACAATAGGGTTGTGCACTCAGCCACTCAATACTCACCATTTGAACTTGTCTATGGATTTAACCCCTCTAGATTTATCACCAGTGCCTATACATGAGTTTTTAGATGCAGATGGCCAAAAGAAGGAGGAGTATGTTCGCAAGTTGCATGAAAAGGCAAAGGCCAACATTGAGAAGAGAACTTCTCAATACATCCACAGCGCCAACAGAGGAAGAAAGGAGAAAATCTTTGAAGCTGGAGACCAAATGAGGATTCACTTTAGGAAAGATAGATTTCCTGAACAAAGGAAATCCAAATTGTTGCCTAGAGGGGATGACCCTTATACAGTTCTTCAAAGGATTAACAATAATGCCTATGTTCTTGATCTTCCTAACACCATGACTTTTTTTTTAGCCTTTAGAAAAAGGCTCTCATGTGAAGCTAACATGGCTGGCTACATACAAGTATAGCCAAATCAAGATGAGACGGGACGGACGGTCAGAGGCCGCAGCGGGACTACCATAGGAAAGCCCGCCCCCGCACGGAAGCAGGGCATTCCACCGATTCTACTTAGGGAGAATAGCTTTCCCCTATAGTTTGTTTAAGAGCTTCTTTCCGTTACTAGTTGACAAGTTTAGTTGTCACTCGGAGCCACTCTGTAAACAAAACAAGACGTTAGTCAAGAGGTTAGTTACCGTGTTCGGTATCGGCAGAGAAAGTCGAGAAGGACAGCTCTACGCACCTACGATTCCCAGTAATAAGTCGTCGGCATATCGCGCGTAAAAAAGATTGTTTAAGTAATGGGTTTTTAAGGGAGCCAGCTTACGGGCCAGGCCTCTCTCTGACCTGATAACTAGTATCGCCGCCGCTCACAGACTCTCGCTCGTTCACCCCGCGTCTAGCACTAAGGCAAAGGGAAAGAGCTAAACGAAGTCCCGAGAATGAGCCCGGATCCTGCTTGCTTAGCCTGGCTTATAGTAGCACGGACTTATTTTAATTTTTAGGTCATGCGAAGGGGGCCAGTCCAAGATCGTACTGTTCCTCTACAAAGACAACAGACGCTCTCAACGGCTAGGCGAAGTAAGGTGACCAGCTTGTATGCCTGTTTCCAGTTGGAGTCAGTGCGACGTTTAATGTTGCCAACTTAACTCCCTATTATGATGACATCTATGCAAATCTAGATTTGAGGCCGAATCCTTCTCAAGAAGAGGGGAATGATGAGCCAATGTGCCCTGGAAACGACCAGAACTACCCTTGACCCGGAGCCAAGTCAAATCGTTCAAAGATCGAATCAACTCATACATGGAGTCATGGAGCAAGAGTGGCCATGAAGAAGACGCGGAGAGGTTCATTAGACACGGCTACACCCTGCTGGAAAGAAAGGCACCAGAACCCCAACATCACGCTTTAATGCTGAGGCTGATCTGGCCCCGAGCACTGATGTCGGGCTGAGACCGCACCGGCTCAGGACCGATGCCCGTGCCGAGCCAAGCACTGATGCCAGCACGGTACCCAGACCCAGGAGCACTGAAGCCTCGGAGCCATGAGACATCCCTGGACTGATGACAACGCCAAGCCAGGCCCGAATGACCAAGCACAGATCCGAGCCAGCCCAGGGCCCATCGCCCAGAATGACACAGGCGCAGCGCCCATGCGAGCGCCCATACTAGGCACGATTTGGGCCAAGCCTAAAATCTAGCCGTGATTTTTAGGAATCCTTGATTCCTAAGGATTCTGTAGGCCCTCAGGACGCCCCTCCACCCAGCCAAGTCAGATTCGGAGAAGGACGTAACGAAGGCAAGAAGGATGCGGAGTGGGACCGAGACTGGATGATGCCGGACCGAGGCATCACAGCGCGGAGCCCGAAATCTTAACCGAGGCATCCTCGGACCACGATGCTAATGCCGAACGCGGGACTGAAATCCACGCCACAGACGGATTCCGCGACACGGGCGAATTCCACGGACCGCGAACCTCCAGATTCCTAATCCGGCTCGAACTAGGAAACCTGGATTCGCCGGATTAGGGTTTTCACGGCACTTTTGCCTATTTTGTTGGTTTTCCTTATTTTAGTATTTTAGAGTCTTGTTTGAAATAAACTTCCTACTTAGACTAGTTTAGGATTAGTTTAAGTTCCTTTTTAGTAGTTTAATTAGAACTATTTATTTTCCGTATTAGTCATTTACTCTTTTCAGGAGTTGGAGTTGTAGGAGGAATTGGAGAGCCTGTTCTCCACCCTCAACTATAAATAGAGGTCGGTGACCTCCATTGCAACTCATACCCCCCCTTGAATCAAATTAAAGAAAATTTTAGAACTTATGTTCTTGTTCCTTCAAGTCTTTGCGAGTTGTTGCATTGCTTAAGACTGGTTTATCATCTTGGGTAATTCCTCTTGGTGTGGCACCTTCGACTGGACACTAAGGGTTCCTAGATCTCTATAGCTAGCAGGTCCAAGTACTCATTCACCTCTACGTAAGTGTTATGTCGATCATATGACGTATCAAAATCATGTAACAATTGCATAGCATGTATATAGTAGCAATATAACAGTGTGATATGACACTATTATAACATAATGAAGGACATATTAGTGTCATAGCACTTATGTATTAGTCTCATAACAGTGGACAGTCTATTTTCTCCAATTCTCTCTCATCTGCCCTAATCTCTCAAGTTGAGTTGAGATTTTACCCTCTTAGCCCAATAGCCGGACTGAAATATACTACCTCTTGACCAGTAAAAGACGTCTTATTTCTCCAAGAAATGAAAATGATAGTTCGAGATGAAGCAAAAAGGTTCCCAAGTTTTGACCACTAAAGCAAACCTAACGTTCAAATAGTACTACTTAGACAACCCCTTAGCATGCATATAAACAAACATCTTGGCAAAGGAAAACATTATTTCACTTCCGGCACTTACTCTCGAGGTCTAATTGGACATAAGCAAAGACAATAAAAGGCACGGTGGGGTATTTTTTCATCTTGTGTGGAGGGGATGGCACACTCTTCTTCACATTTAGAGAGTGCACTAGAGCGTTGTGTTGTCGGCACTTTGAGGGGCGAATGCCCTTGTGCTATTGCTTTTATGAAAGCTATCTTGATGTTTCTAAACACACCCCCTTTTTTCTTCCCTCACTTTCTTTTGCTTAGGTTTTTTATTTGATTTTTTTGCGAACTTCAAACTTGAGCATTTAACTAAGCAACTGACTTCTTAGCTGACTTAGGAGTTAGGACATGATATGTCTATGAGGAGTTAGGACCTTATTTTGAAATGTCAGGCATTCGATGTTTGGTCAGGGAACACATCCATGGTTCTTCGTGGCCATTATGAAAATGTGAATTGTTGTTGGTTTAGTAGCCAAGATCAGGTAAGCTGCCTCAGATTCAATAAAAGACTTAAAAGTTAAAACTACTTGGCTCATTGGTTGACTAGTTTTACATTCCAACAGGAGTTGTACACAGGTGGTAATGATAGACAAATTCTCGTCTGGTCTTCTTCATCCAAACATCAGGCGGTAATTATCTATTTAACTCTACAGTAAGTCTGTTTCCACTAGTGATTGGCTTGTCTGCTAATCTAAGTATGATGGATAATTATAACGCAAGACGACTGGATGGCTGAAGATATAGATAACTGGAGCGACTGAATGATTCTCTATAAATGTGTCTATTCTGCTGTAATTTTATTTAATATTACCGAAGTCAGCCTTTGACTGAATTCATCTCAATGTTGTTGTTACTGTAGTGTTCCTTTTGTAAATTATACAATACTATTTGGAAAGAATAAATGAACTTGGTTTAGATTAAAGAATTTATGTACTTAATGTTTTTGAATTGAATCTCTCAAATTCGAGAAGAATTCTTTATACATATGTCTTATGCCTTAGGAGTTAGGACATGATATGTCTTATATTATCCTATCATATTTTGTATAACTTACTTGAATTTTTTTGTATCATGATTAGTTATGAATGAAATATGTTAATGTTAATATTTTTTTTAGTTGTGAAATGCGTGGTTTGTAAAGGAAAGAAGAAAGCAAGAAAGAAGTCCAAGGTACAGCCTGACCAAAAAGCCAAACCAAACTTATCATTATTTTGTCCAAAACACCCAGTGGGTGTGGCAAATAATTAGGATTACGTAGAGTGAGAGACTGGGCAACTGACATCCTTCCCATACTCGCATCATCCCCACCGCACCCTACCGACATACACTACGAACCCAAATGGAACCGCTGCCCGCCTTTCACTTAAAAATGGCGCGTCTGCTTCTTAGCCAACCACGCCAATTATTCAATTCCAATATCAGCATCCAACGGCAAAAACCACACGCCAGCTGTTTTAACAGTCAACAAATCACTTGAAGCCAGACTCGACTCGCGTGTGGTCCCACCCATCCGGTTCATTAACCAACCTGTTAGGGGTGGCAATTTTATCCAAGTCCGTGGATATCCATCGATCCATCCGATCGGATACCATTTAAACGGATATCCGATTCAAATGGATGGATAGTATACAAATCCATATAGATTGGATTTAATACGGATCAGATTTAATATGGATGGGCTTTATCCAATTACCCAAACTAAAATAACCCTCCACACTTGTTGTATGTTAACCTTTTGTTATTGTGTCTGGAACAGAAACTTCACACTTGCACAGGCATGGAACAACCTAAGGCGAGTCCACCGCAGAGCTCAGCCAAATGATGGGTTTGCAAGGATGTTGCTGGAGCTCGACAAGAAACTACAAGGCAAAGTTTCAATGGAGTGGCAACAACGGAAACCCATGATGAAAGTCTGTCCCGTCTGTGGGAAGAATGCTGGTCTAAGCAGCAGTTCACTGAAGCTTCATCTGCAAAAGTCACATAAGAAGCTCTCGTCTGGGAGCGTGGACAGTGCCATGACCATGGAAATCGAGAAGGCCTTGGAAGCACTGAGATTGACCAGAAGTGGGAGTGCCAGCCCCACACCAACACAGTCGTCCATGGCTGATATGGATGAGTAGCCTCATCATGGCCACTCCAAATTCAATGGTTCCTTCCTAACACTCGTCCATGGTACTCTGCTCTGCATATTGGAAACTGCGACTTCGATTCACAAAGCAGTTGGTTCTTTTTGTACATACAATTACTATTTACTAAACTCGACAACCATCTACTGCTTGAGATGACTCTCTGGTCCTTCTTCTGTATAGAACTAAAATGTATTCTATTGATTACTAGTTTAAATGGATAACCCAAATTTAATCCATATCCGACTTGAATAAATTTAAAAATCCATATCCAATCCGATCCGACCCAAATAGAATCCAACCCATATAGTGTTGATCCATATCCGATCCATTTAAATATGGATCGAGTTGGATATGGATAAAAAAACCCGCGGATGGGTAATCGCCACCCCTACCAACCACTGATTTTTTTTTACCCATTCCTTGAACCGCTGCTCTCTCTCTGTATTCCTCCATCTCCCTGCTTTTCCTTTCTTTCTTTTCCCCATTTCGTTTCCGTCTCTGATCTTTCTCTCCCTCCACACGCCCTAATTTTCTGGCCGATTGACTTCTGATAAACTCCTGAGGATTTACTGCATCTTCCAGCAACACAAAACACGAATAGATATAGCGATAGAGAGATAGACAGATAGATAGAGAGAGATCTGGATTTCAGGTGAACAGATCGCGACGGGGTCCGGTCCCCGGTTCCCCAGTTCTTCTGTAACTGCCGATTCGATGGTGAACGGCTCCACTTAAACATATAAACAACACAGACAATGGGTGGTTGTGCTTCGGCGCGGAGAGGGTGTGTTGTCTTTCCTTTCCCCTCCAAGAGGAAGGTTAATAATGAGGATGACAAGAAGAAGAATGACAATGGAGAAGGAGGCCGCCACAGGAGAAAATCCCGTAGGAGGATTATCAAGCGCCGGGTCTCATCTCGCAAGGTTGAAACTTCCGATCCTTCTCGCCTAACCGATCGTGCTTTCTCTAATCCCGTCTTTCAAGGTATTTTTAGCCCTTCTTTCTTCTCTTCCTCTCTTGGTTGCCTTGATCTTTCTCTCCCTTCTTTCTTCATTCAGTAGGTTATGTTATGTTGTTCTTTGATCAGGAAGCATGGATGGTACTTGGTGCGATGCTACCTCAGTGCTTGAATCTGAACGGGATGATGAGTTTTATAGTGTTTATGAAGGTTTGAGCCTTCTTCCTATCCATTATAAATTATCGAATTAAATAACCTAGCTTTACTTCATCCAACTGTAGCTTATCTATTAATGAAGTCTCACCTTCTCTTTATCTGCTAAACTACAGATGGATCCTCTGTCATTGACTCTCATGAATATGGATCTAGTATTGGCCTCCCGTCTCCCAGGGATTTAAGTAGAAGGGATCATCGAGACAATGCTGGTCTTCCTCCTGATAATGCAGCTTCCAATTCAACTGTTGATAGCACTGCAGCAATGAATCAGCCGCCCAAACATCCTAATTCCTCATCCAAACTGAATGATACTCATAAGGAAGTCAATTCTGCTACCGCAGAGGAAGTTTCTAGTGTAAGTGTTGTAGGAGATGGGAGAGGAGTAGCTGATCATCATTGCGGGATTTTACAAAATAACTGCTTGCCCTGCCTTCCTTCAAATGTTCCCACCGTGGAAAAGAAAAAATCAATTAACTCGGATACTGCAAGCTCAAAGAAGAAATCTATGCTCAGGCTGTCATTTAAATGGAGAGAAGAACATGTTCCTACATTATGTGAGTATTATACCATTTGCATACTTAGCCGCATAGTTTATTTATGATCAGTGGTGTGGTCAGCACAAAATTTGTATATGGGATGATCCATTGCTTACCAAATTTGTTTATCTTGTATCAACATCTGCGTGGTTACGTGGTAACTGGCCTCGTATGCGTTAATGAACATTATGAAAAATTTGATCAAGTATCCATAAAATTTGTTTCAAGGTAAAAATAGATAGTGAGCAATTTGACCAAGTAGGCCACTTGGTGTTACCTCTTATATTCAGACCTGATCTGGAATGATCTATTATTTAGAATTGTTGTATCATATTATCAATTGTTGCTCTGAAACCTTTTTCTCTTTCCATTAGTACATTAGATGTTCTCAATAATTGATCTGTAGTAATTATTTTTCTTTCTGGTTTAATTTCAGTTGCCCCTAAGGGACTTTCACAAAGACCACTTGCTGGTTCTACTTTCCCCTACTGCCCGGTTGATAAGAAGATCTCTGGTTGTTGGTCTCCTATTGAGCCAAATACTTTCAAAGTGCGTGGAAGGAACTACTTTAGGTGAGAACCGGCATTTTCATCTTTAGGTTTTTGTCAATGTTGAATGTCGATAAAGCAGCATATATGTTGGCTTCTGCTTGACACCTGAATTCAGTTATTCTTATGTTGATGCCTGTGTAAATACTTAAAAGAGATAACACAAATGTTTGGTATCAGTTACACTTACTGGATGTAAAATCCTCAATATTCCTCATGTTCTATGTCATTATATTTAGTAGTACCCATGAATTTCAAATATCAAGGAAATTCACAGCCTTGTGTTAGTCATGCTGCAGGTGTTAATCACATTCTTGATATCAGTGGGATGTCATACAATATTCTTCATGTGCTTATATGTAGCTGACAGTTGCATTTTGTTGCTTCATATGTTTCCAGGGACAAGAAGAAAGAGCCTGCCCTGAATGTGTTGCATTTTCCCCTTTCGGTGCTGACATTTTCTTATCTGAGAGGAAAATTCCTCATATTGCTCGATTTGTTGAACTGCCTACTTTTAGTTCATATGATGAAGTCCCAGCTGTTCTAGTTGTTAATGTTCAGGTACCAATACTTACCATAGTCTGATTTCTGGATAAATCCCATATGCCTTCACATAATAATCTTCCTGGAACAGAAGGGTTGAATCTTCCCTTCCGGGAGATTTAGAATCATTGCATATCTCCATATTCCTCTGCATAATGTTGGTTGTCTTTCATACAGGTACCACTATATCCTGCCTCAATTCTACAAGGTGAAAATGATGGAGAAGGAATGAATTTGGTTATGTATTTTAAGCTATCTGAAAGTTACTCAAATGAGCTTCCCCTTCACCTCCGAGAAAATATCATGGTATCATAATTTGTATTTTGTATAACTGTATCTCTCATCTCTGCTATGCTTCTTTTTTTTGCATTTAATTCAACTGCTAATTGAGATTTCAAATCTGTATATTGTCTACAGAAACTTATCAATGATGAGGTTGAAAGAGTTAAAGGCTTCCCCCTTGATACAATTGCACCATTTAGGGAAAGGTTGAAAATCCTGGGCAGACTAGCAAACGTGAATGAACTTCAATTAGGTGCTACTGAGAAGAAGCTTGTGAATGCCTACAATGAGAAACCTGTTCTCTCTCGACCTCAGCACGAATTCTACTTGGTAAACTCCTAAACTTTTTCGAACCATAACCCCTGCCTTTTTTTTTTTTTTTGCTTATCTTGCTTTCTGTAGCCTCTAGTTTATGTTTCTAGCTGATATATTGACGGATTGGAACTTAGAGAAGAGCAGAATGCACACTTTTGCAAACTTTCTCCACATTTGTTGCTCAGACATGTTGGTGATTTTTTTTTTTTTTGATAAATTGAGCAATTTTTATTCATCAAAAACATGGAATACCGATACAAAGTTCAAACGAACACAAAAACCAGGGAAAACAAACAAAGCTAACTGTCAATTAGCTATATACCAATGTCTATACTATGAAGCTTAGTATGCCCATCTATATATATTCGAATTTCACTTTCTATGTACTTCTTGGCCTTCACCTCATCATCATGCTCCAAGACTCCAAAAATTCGATTGCACCTCTCTTTCCAAATTTTTGATATAGCAATCCTCCAAAGCAGCTGTTTCAGTTTTCCTTTCTTGTCTTTCCCCCATCTGCCAACAACTTCAACTGTTTCTTCAAATGAACAGCAACAAGCAAATTCCGGGAAATAGGGATCCAAAACCTGCTTTGTATATCTACATTCCCTGAATAAGTGTTCTTTACTCTCAACACTCTCTTCACATAGAGCACAGCAAGTATCTACCAAAGGATCCCAATTCTTAATCTTATCTCTAGTATTAATTCAACCTGAGACCACAAGCCACACAATAAAGGAATGCCTAGGGATAGTAAAACCATGCCAGACACTGCTATACCATTCCACCACTGTCATCTTAGGCCTTATAGCATTCCATACTTTACTCACCTTATATCTGGGCATATAAAACCAATCCCATAGAAGATCACCGTCAGCATCAGTAGAGAAATGATCCTGAGCCAACCCTCTCAGCTTTAGGATTCGATTCCAGTGCCAAGAACCAGTTTTCAAGTCAACATGCCACAGCACCTTTTGCTTCAACTTATAGTAATGAATCCATGCCACCCAAATCGAGCCTGATTTCATCAAAATTAGCCAGATGTGTCTCAAAACATTTGCAACATTGTTGGTGATTTTTCAATGCTAGTGTATATGGTAAAAATCACAAGGATCCTCTTTCACCATTGGCCTTTTGTTGCCATGGAATGTGAATGTAAATTCAATGATTCAACATTACTACTGCTGCAAGGATTGTCTACCCTGTAATTTTGAGTTGCATCTTTATGGTTAGCTATGAAAAATAACCTTGTCTTACTTAATTATTGTTTGTTACGTTGACAGGGAGAAAACTACTTTGAGATTGACTTGGATATGCACAGGTTCAGCTACATCTCTAGGAAAGGCTTCGAAACATTCCACAACAGATTGAAGTACTGTGTATTGGATTTTGGGCTCACGATTCAGGTAAACTTTTCGAATTGGGCACCCTAGTCACAGAAGTAATAGGAATGGGTTTTAAATCTAGCTTAATTGAAAAAACTTACTGTATTATGTGATATTGAACAGGGATACAAATCAGAAGACTTGCCTGAACATATGCTGTGCTGTATGCGCCTAAATGAGATTGACCACACCAAGTACAGCCAACTTGGGTGTTCAAATTAAACTTTGGTGTATCTTTTGTGTTGTTAGAAAAGGAAAATGAGTCGTTTTCCCTGAAATATGGCTGTCATCGTTGTTAAGGGTTGGAACTTGGTGCTGCGTCCATTAATCTGTAAAGATTATTGATAGTTTGAGTGTACAGTTGCAACGAAGAAGAGGCAAA
Source organism: Linum lewisii (assembly GCA_034768395.1). Taxonomy (NCBI): domain Eukaryota; kingdom Viridiplantae; phylum Streptophyta; class Magnoliopsida; order Malpighiales; family Linaceae; genus Linum; species Linum lewisii. Next base: position 28,981,152 of record CM068300.1, on the reverse strand, counting down.
AAAAGAGAAGGAAAAGATCAGGAATGTTGCATATATAGCAAATTATGTGATGATGTTAGGGATGTGGAAATCATTAGAGTGTATAGCCTCTAGCAAAGGTTAAAGGTTTGTCTGAGAAGAAGAGTTCCCGGGAATGATGTTTTGTTAATAGTTACTGTTGTTGAAATGTACTACAAAATGAACATATCAATACTTTGAAATCTTATTGTATGAACCGACTTGACTGTATGAGTAGTAGTAGTAGTAGTATTATGTGTTTACTGATAATCAAACGTTTTTAAGATTGGGATCTCCAGTTCTCAGTCTGTCGTTACTGCGTGCTGTGCTTTTGCAAAAATTGGGATATATATATATTCACAATTATTATTGTTATTTACAAGGACCTTCCGAAAGATCGAAAACGAGAAGAAACATGGTTTTATTGATTGGCAACAACCGCTTAACTCATCAGTGAGAAGAAAACAAAACAAAACAAAACAAAAATAAATAAATAATTTCAAAAAAAAGAGGAAAAAGGAGGAAAAATTATAAAGGAATGATACAAATTGTTTTTGGTTTTAGTATTATTATTATTATTATATTTACAATCAAGAGGTGGGGGAGAACCCGAACAACACCGAATGAAGAAAAAGGCACCTCCTCCATTTCGCCGCTGTAATTTCTGTTCAGCTGGCAAAGAAGAAGTTGTTGACAATTCATCACCTCCAGAATTACCATTCCCAGGAGGCGGTGTCTGGAACTTCTGTTTTTCTACCACTTCTTATATTATCTAGAGGCTGAGTATCTTTGGCTTCTCCTCCGTGCTGTCGTCGGAGTTATGGGCCCCCCTAAAAGAGGTCAATAGAGGACCGCTTCTATCGACCTGGATATCCTCCCAAACTCGACCAGAGGAACCTTGCCGCCGGAATGAAACCGACGATCTCTGCAGCTGCATTTGACTACTCACTTCCATTCTCTTTCCTTGTCTTCAAAAAAATTGGAATCAATAGCAAGGGAACCTTACAAACACGGATACGTTTCCTGATCTCTTCTTCTTCTTCTTCTCAATCTCACATTTCTTCATCACTAACATAACAGATTTTGGGTTTTGGCCTCTCGGAGATAATTGGAAACCACAAAAACAAATTTGTGTGGTTCTTAACTGTGGAGATTTTTTATTATCAATTTGTGGTTTCTTGTTGTGTTTTTTTGGCCATAATTTTACGGAATCGGAATCCTTCCTCTAAACTAACTGAAAATCAGGAGCATCTAATGGATTTCTTGGGTATTCTGTTTTTTTTTTTTAAGCTTTATCCAATTAGAGAAACTTCAATTATCCCATTAATTAATTATTCAAACAGATACTAAATTGAGGAGAAGAATCAGGATATTGTCCAACCTTTTGCCGTAGTTGGAAAATGGTTAACCCTTTTCTTGGTGATTGATCATTTTTTGACCGCTCTTTTGATCATTTTATCCAATTCAATGCTCGGATTGTTAGGGATATTTAAGATATTTCACATATTATTTATTTTTCAAAACTCAATTTTTTTATCCGGTGAGCTGACCACCGTCTCTGGCGAGACTCTCTCGAATTTTCCGACGACCGACCAAATTTCGGCGACTTTTTCGAAGGCATGTTAACTAGTTAACCATTTTTTCCTGATAACTAGTTAACATTATTTTTTACTGATACTAGTTAACATGTTATTTAAACTAACAACTAGTTATCTACACTAGTTCACATGTTATTTTACTGCAAAACTAGTTAATGAATTGTCATGCTCAATTTTAACAAGATTTTTGTTAACAGATTATCTAACTAGTTATGTTGTTTACAACTAGTTAACTAGTTATATCATGATTTAGATAACTAGTTAACAAAAATTTTTAGTTGATTGTTATTAACTAGTTAACTTATCGAGTAAGCTAGTTAACATCATGGTTGGGTAACTAGTTAATGAGATTATTAGATAACTAGTTAACGAAATTATTTGATAACTAGATAACATCATGATAGATAACTAGTTAACAAGTGTATTTAGTGATAACTAGTTATCAAAATTAGTTAATTAGTTGACATCATGATTAAAATAACTAGTTAACAATATTTTTTAATTGATAAACAAATTTAAAACTAATGAACTAGTTAACACGTTATTCAATGACTCGATTATATAGTTACAGGTTATTCCCAATAATTTTTCCCTTCCCGATTGCTTAAAACATTCAGATTTTGTATTGGAAAAAAAACTCTAATTGTCTACAGCATAATAACTACATCGATTAACTTTTAAGTATGTTACAAGGATGAGATATTGTTTGTATTTCCTGATTTTTTCAGGAAGGCACTGGCAAGAAACTCAAAATTTATAGTTATGATCTGTGTCACTGTGGGAAGATCAATTAGGAAGAAGGAATATGCTCCAGACTGGTTGCCTGGCCCAATAGATGTTTGGATGACCCAAGTCGTTTGGTCCTTCTCAGTGTGTGTCCCTCGTAAGAAAGAGAGGGGGGTTGGGGGGTAGTAGTGAGTTCAGGGTGTAACTGGGTGATTGTAGGAAAAGTAGGGAGGTGAACGGAATAAGGGTACCGCGGAGTGTTGGTCCGCTGGGTAAAAGAGTGTCCCTTTTATATGGGAGTTAGAATTGTATTTAAGCTCTAACCCTCTGTCTTGGTCGCCAAGCTTGATCCCAGCTGCTCATGGTGCCTGTCCTAGGATGTCGACACGTGTTCGTGCTTCTTTGAAACCCTAGGGCCCATTGCGTTGGGCTGCCGCTTTGGTCATTTGCAATCTTGGGCATGGGTCAACAGATCGCTTGGCCTGTTCACTATCTTTCAGTGGGTTTATCATGGGCCGCTCCGAAGCCCATGATCGCCAGGCTGGGCCTATCATTTGCCCCCAAGCTTTTTTTAGCTAAGCCTTTGCTTACTAAGAAGATGAAAAATAGTCTCTTTTTGACTGTATCAGAAAGGATGATGATCGCCTGCACCTTGCTCTTTAATTGCCCCCAAGCTTTTTTGGCTAAGCTCTGTTTAGGAAAGGGGGTTGGGTTGGTAATCGCCATGCTTCAAGTCTTTCCTCTGGCTTTTCCCTTTTCTGACTCGGCGGTTGGCTTGGTAATCACCTAAATCCTCCTGTTATCCTTAATCTCGCATGTGTCACCTCTTTCCGCACGCGTGTCCCTCCGTATTCCAGGATATCTTCAAACTTTCCCCTAAATCTTGCTGGGGAAGCTGGGAAAACTAGGCTACTTTATAGGCAATCATCACTCGCCTAGGGCGCAATATCCTGTCTCCTCCCGCCGTGCGTTTGGCCGAATCCTCTTCCAGCGACGGTTCGCAGCCCCATCTTCCATATCCTTCTTCCTCTTCTATAAAAGCTCCCCTTCTTTCCATCATTCACTCTTTACGCTCTCTACGCTTTCCTTACTTCATTTACTCTCTGTCCCATCTGCGAACCCCACTGCTATGAGTCTTGAATCAATCTTGGTTTCATTGCCATCATCTCCCTCCCTCTTCCTCTCTCATTCACCAGGATGACTAGTGCTCCTCGCCGCCTCCTGGTATATGAATCTTCTACTCTTCCACCTTCCTTCTTCAACTATTCTTCCCATCTCCTCTTCTCTTTTCATCATGAGTTCTTCCGCTGATAGCCAAAACCAAGAACTTTCATACTCTCTAGATACGACCCCTCTTCTTCCTCTACCTCTACTACCCTTTCCACTGAATAATAGTCAATCCTCTAAGAATATCCAAACCACTAGACGGCCTTCCCCCCCTCCTATCGATGACGAAGTTAATAAAGAAGAAACTTCCACACTGAGCCTACTCTACTCTTTTGGGGTTTCCCCTCAAGTGGGTTTTTTCTAAGCTATTCACAATTTGAGATATCCCAGATGCCATTTCTTTTGCCACCAATGACGACTACACGGTCCACAACTAGGCCTACATGTGGGAAGGGGCTTCTTGTGACGAACGCCAAGTCATAGGGCCTGGCTACTTCCCCTCTAGCACTGCAGCACGAATCCCCAAAGTCCTACCATAGCCCAACTTCTATCTAACTGGAAATTTGCTGCTGCCTCCCGGTTATCAACCATAGGAAACTATCCCCCAGCTGGCACGACATTTCGACGGAGTCCTTCAGCCCCTTACCTTTGTGTGTTCCCTGCTGGAAATGCTTTGGTGCCTCCTTGGGTGCCTTCAACGTGGTGTCTTGGTCGATGGTCGCCGCCTTCGAGTGCTACTGTGCTTGTATGAAGATAACGCCCACCTTGCAGCTTTTTCGCCTCTTGTATAACGCGAAGGTGACGACCACACGTCTAAGCTTCACTTGACGAAAAGAGTTCCCTGACGAGGGAGCTCTTCACTCAGCCAAGCCTCATCCTACTTGGTACCACTCCTTCTTCTACTTCAAACCAGCGATATAGATCGGCATTGGACCGACTTGCTACCCACTTCTTGGTCCACTGGCGATTTTGATCGCTTCAACATTGTTATCACCTCTACTGAGAAAAGAAATTTCTGAAAAAAAGAAAAATCTGCTCGAGTGCCCATTTTATACCCGCTCCGATTTAAACCCCTCTCAGGAGGGAATTCGGAGAGGTACTGCCACATCTAGGTGGTTCTGATAATAACTCTTTTCTTAGTTAGCACTTGCTAATCCTTTATTATTCCTGACTTCTTGCAGGTGTTATGGTCCTATCCGGCTGCTTGAAAATACACACACGTGGTCTTGTTGCGTACCGTCCATAACCTGAGGGTGCACCCACCCCTTGTTCCTCCGGTCGCCCAAGACAAGAAGTCGCCAAGAGGCGATCAGACAGTCAAAGAAAACTTCTTCGGCCCCCACCGACGAGCCCAAGAAGAAATGGAAATCTTCTAGCGAGGAGAGACCCCGAGTCTGCCAGAAGAGGAAGTCGCGATCTTCTTCCAGCAAGAAAACTCAGGCATAACCTTTTTGGCGATCTGAGGTGCCTCTCCATGAATCTTCCATTCTCGTGCCAGAATCACCGGAGCACCAACAACACCACAACCACCGGAGGTGAACGAGGACGATCTATCTGTGCGCATGCTGCTTGACCAAGCCGCTCGTGGCGATGTCAACGCCTCCAATGCCAATACCTCCGTCATTTCCTCAAGCACCTCCCTCCCCCGCCTCCACAGACGGCCCTGAACACTCGGAGCCCATTCCGAAGAGGGAGTCACCCCGTAGATCCTCCTCACGATTTGTCAAGGCCGCCATCACCGTCCTCCGATCGTAATTGATGTGAACCGCCACAACCGTGGGCAGACACCCTAACCACCAAAAGTTGATCTCCTAGCAACGAGATGAATCTATGGAATTGGGATGGTTAGAGGACTTCGACCCACTAGTTAAAAAGATCTGGGAACAAGAAGTATCAAGTCAAGGCGCCACGTCAAGAGATGGATGCTCTTGATGAAAAGCCGTATCTTAAGCAATGCAACAACGAGCAAAGGCTTGAAGGGAATAGAACAAAGTTCTGAAAAAGAGGTTTATTTGATTCAAAGGTTGAGTTACAAGAGTGGCTGACGACCTCTAAATATAGGGAGGGATTCGTGAACAGGCTCTACGAATCCTCCTTAGACTCTAGCTCTAAAACTATTAAAGAAATAAAATGAGAGTCCTAATTAGATCACAAAAGGACTAAATTAATTCCTAATACCCGACACTAGAAAAGGAAAAGTTTAAAACAAATATTATAAGAGTCTTGGACAGTAAGGAACTCCTAATTTGGCTAATCCTGAAAATCCCTAATCCGTGACCGCGCCGGATTAGGTGACCCCGCCCGCGACCGCGTTCACGTCCGCGTTGGGTGAGCAGCTTCCTAAATAGGCGACATCTTCGCACAACTTCCTCCAAATTCCTTCAGGACGGTGGCTGAGCTTCCTAGTCCTCTAGGGCTTTCAAGGCCAGTGAAAAATTGGCAAAGGCCCGAGCCAATTGGTGGCTCGACCCCCAAAAAAGGGCCGCGTAGCACTCCGACTAAGGCCCGACACCCCGTACTTGGCCCTGCTTCGGGCCTCCGGGTGTTCTGCCCAGGCCTTCCATCTTCTGTCTCGGGCCATCTTTAGAGCATGCCTTGGGGGTGTTGTTGAGCATTAGTTTATTCCTGGGGCCCGGTGGATTCGTCTCGGGGCTTTGAATGGATGCTATGCTCGGCCCGGAGCCGTGGCGGGAGCTCGGTCTCAGCATCATTGCTCGTGAATGGGTTTCTTCTTGGTTTTATCTGGATCTTGCTCCGGGGAGGTTTCCTTGACTTCTAGGGGATGTATAGTCCCTAGGTGATGAACCCCGGTGGGCCCCGGACCCACCAGACCTGCCCTTTACCCGGAGCCAAGTCAAAACCTTCAAGACAAAGGTCACCCCCCTATATAGAGATTTGGAGTCGAGCCCCAAACATGAAGAACTGGATCAGAGGTTCATCAGAGAAGGATGCACCGTGCTGACCCTTGATGACCGACAGAAATCCCATGAAAGAACAAATGCCCAAGGGACACTGCCCGGCCCCGGGGATACGGCCAACCAGCCCCGCCTCGGCTAACCCCTACACACTCAGAACCTGGCGGACAAGTTGAAGCAGAAAACTCAGGGAGGTCCAAATACTTGGGAGGAACCTCACTTGTCCGAGGAAATGGGCCCAGAAAGCCAGACCCGCCCGATCACCCAAAACCCTAGACCGGGTCCGGAGCACTTGATGCCGAGCCGGTCACCAGCACCGAAGGACGCCACCCGACCGCCCGGTCACCCGGAACCCGCGGGAATTACAGAAAATGCCACCGCGCGGGTTCCGGGCACTCTTCCAGCCGCGTCCCCGGGGTCCAGCCCACGCCCGAGGGTTTTCCTAAGCCCGATCGGACACGGACACCCGGCGTGCCCTAATCGCCTGGATTAGGGTTTTGTGCAATTTTTGCCGGTTTTAGAATTCACTCTCGGACAACTTTGTGTATTTTAATATTTTCTTCGGCCTATCTTTTAGGATTATTTTTTGTCTTACCTTATTAGAGTTGGAGACGCTTTGGCCCCCCTTGTACTATAAATAGAGGCCCTTTGGCCTTCATTGTAAGACACGTTAAGTCAATTATTGAAATTTCAGAACTTTGTTCTTTTTCCTTCAAGTCTTTGCTCTTGTTGCTTAGCTTAAGGTTTGGTTTATCATCAAAGGTTATCACCCTTTGTTTGTGGCACCAATTCGACTGAATACCTTGGGGTTCCTAAGTCTATACTTAGTGGATTTCAAGTATTCCCCCGGTTTTCAAAAGTTAGGATTCGTGAAGCTGGTAAATAGTTTTGGGTGTTGAGTCGATCCCTTCATTGAGGAGGGGGTTCGCATCAGCTGAAATCAGAGCGCGGTTCAAACTCTTGGACCAACACTTCCCAGTTTTCGGGTTCTTTACTTAATTCATATCCTTTAGTTTTCGTTGTTTTCAGTTTCAGAAAAACCCTAAAAAAAAAAAAATAGCTTCATTGTGTTTGTTCTATTCCTTCTACCTTTCTTCAAGTTTGTTGTGAGAAAAACTGTGGCCCGATCAAAGAAAAGAAAAAGAAAGAAAAGAAAAGAAAATCAAAGGTCTAGAAAAAATTGACCTAGCTAAAAAAAAAAAGCAAGGCCCACGTTCACTATCAAGGTAGTAGATTAAGTTCAAAAGAGGGGTTTTTCATAGGTTAGCTAGCTAAAAAAAAAAAGCAAGGCCACGTTCACTATAAAGGGTGGGTAGATTAAGTTCAAGAAAGGGGTTTTTCATGGGTTTTAGCTACAGATTCCGCACACTAGTCTCTTGTAGAACACCCAAATTTTAATGTCTTGTCATCCCACTCCTAACCTCAAGATTCGGGCCCCTAGAAATCCGAAACCCTAGGTATAAGGTTTGTTAGTGTCATTGGTAGACTTAGACTGCATAGCTTCGAAAGAAACTTGCAACTACTTGAATTGAGATTGACTTTGTTTGAAAATTTCAAAGAAAACCCTAATTTGAGTGACTTGTTTAAAAAAAAAAAAAGATTTATTACACGAGTGGTAAGAACAAGGTGTGAGGTTCATTAGAGAGATTTTGTGAGGACTATCGTTCGTGATTAACCATGGCAGATGAGAGATTCAAGCTTTTGATGCCCGCTGACCGCCATGGCTGAAAACATGGCCCGAATCGCCGAGCAGTTCGGAGCCACGAATGGAGATGGCCCCCGGCGGCCAAGGAGGATGAGCAGGAAGAAGATGATGATGTGAGCAGCCTGAAGCTCAGTTGCCTAAATTCACTGCAAAACCAATCCCGACGACTACATCGATTGGGAGAGAGCCATGGAGGATTTCTTCGAATGCCACAACTATTCCGAGAGGAAAAGGTAACCCTAGCCACACTAGAGTTTACTGACTATGCTGCCTTGTGGTGGTCCCAACTCAGGAATCTGATCAGGAAAGAAGAAGAGGACCCCGTCCTTACTTGGAGGAGTTTTAAAAAGAAAGATGGGGAGGAAGTTTGTACCGAGTAGCTACAACCGAGACTTGCACACCAAGCTTCGATCCTTGAAGCAAGGGGGCATGACGGTTGAGGAATACAACAAGGAGATGGAGATCCTGGTTGCACGCTTGATCTGAGTGAGGATGAAGATGCCAAGATAGCCCGTTTTCACCGGAGGGTTGCAAAGAGAGATTTTACATCAAGTCAACATTCTCAACTTTGCTGACTATGATGACTTGATCAACGTGGCTACTAGGGTTGAGAGGGGCTGAAGAACGGCCTTGGAAGAAGGACTACCCCGCCGCCACCGATCAGTGCCCCGGTGAGAGGAGACCGAAGCGCCGGCCACACCCCATACCGGCCAAACCCTAACCGGAGCGCCGGATCGCGACCAAACCCCAACCAAGGGTCGGCACCACGGGTAAACCCTAATCTTGGTTCAAAAAATCCCTACTACTAACGCTCGGCCCAGTGCCATTGTGTGTTTTAAATGTCAAGGTAGGGGGCACATGGCAAGGGAATGCTCTAACACCCGAACCATGGGTGCTTAGAGAGGGAGAAGTCGTGACAGACGACGAGGAGGAACCCTTGTTGAAGAATTGGAGGGAGAATCGAGTGAAGGAGAAGAAGTTGAGGGAAAGGCTTGGAAAAATTTTCAGCCTTCAGCAGTCGAGTGATCACCCCGGCACTGCCCCAGCACAGGCGCCCGGCACTGCCCCGGCCCCCGCGCCCAGCACTGCCCAGTACTGCCCCAGCACTGCCCCAGCACAGCGGCCGGGGGACTGCCCTGGCCCAGCGCCCAGCACTGCCCCGGCCCAGCGCCCAGCACTGCCCCGGCCCTGCACCCCGCGCTGCCCCGGCACAGGCCCCCGTACTGCCCCGGCCTGGCACCGGCCCTGCCCCGGCCTAGCAAACACGACTGCTCCGGACATCCTGTCCGCGCCGGATGATGTCAATCGGTCCACCCCGGGTCTTTTGAAACATTCCTTCGCCAATCTTGACCAGAAGAAAGCCGGAGGTATCTTTGACGACCTAAGCCGAGCGCCGGCCCCGACGGCCACCCGGGGCCCCCGACGTCATGAATCCGACGGCCACCCGCCCCGGGGTTCAATTTTCAGCCGTCTCCCGCGGGTCCTTAGTGCACAACCTAAAGAAGAGGGTTGGGAACAAAGGGACAACCTGTTCCATACCAGGTGTGTGATTTTAAATAAAGTTTGCAATTTGGTCATTTACGGTGGAAGTTGTACAAATGCATGAGTTGGGAACTTGTCAAGGGGTTGGGAATTGCTACTCACCCACATCCTAAGCCCTATCGACTGCATTGGCTAAGCAATACTGGAGTTGAAGGTCAATAAACAGCACACATCCCTTTGAGCCCTTGGAAGATACAAGGACGTGGTGCTCTGTGACGTAGTACCCATGGAAGCTGCCCATGTCTTACTTGGAAGACCGTGGCAAATTTGACAGGTATTCACAACATGATGGGAGGACCAACAAGTATCAACTTCTACATGGAGACACCACATTCAAGCTGAAGCCACTGTCACCTACCGAGATACTCAAGGATCAAATAAGAGAAAGGTGACCGAGAAAAAAAGAGAAAGAGCTCAAGAAAAAAGAGATGAAAGAAGAAAAGAGTGAACCCTCAAATGAAAAAGGTGCAAAAACAGAATCAAGATCAAAAACCAGAATTTCATGATCCTAAGGATCAAAGAGCTCAAAAAAGAGAGGATGAGCGGAGAGAAAACCTGTTAGCTAAACCTAGTGAGATCAAACAAACCCTAGTATCTAGGAAATCCCTCGTGGTCATTCTTTACAAAGAATGTTTGATCTCTAACCCTAACACCTCTCTCCCTATGTTGTTCTTCACTTTTGCAGGATTTCAAAGATGTTTTTCCCAAAGACATCCCTAGTGGATTACCCCAATCCGAGGTATTGAGCATCAAATCGACCTTGTACCGGGAGCAGCACTCCCTAACAAAGCTGCATCGGACCAATCCAGAGGAAACAAAAGAAATCCAACAACAAATTGAAGACTTGATGGACAAGGGATATGTAAGGGAGAGCATGAGCCCATGTGCTGTTCCTGTCTTTCCTTGTGCCTAAAAAGGAAGGGACTTGGAGGATGTGTGTCGACTGCCGAGCCATCAATAACATCACAGTTAAGTACCGACACCCCATCCCTAGGTTAGATGATATGCTTGATGAATTGCATGGTTCAACAATCTTTTCTAAAATAGATTTAAGATCAGGCTATCACCAAATCCGAATGAAGGAAGGTGATGAATGGAAAACTGCCTTTAAAACTAAACTAGGATTGTATGAGTGGATGTTATCCCTTTTTGGATTAACCAATCCCACCTAGTACCTTCATGAGGTTAATGAATCAAGTCCTTTAGGCCTTTCATAGGGAAATTTGTAGTAGTTTATTTTGATGACATCCTAATCTACTCAAAAACCCTAGAAGATCACCTAGGTCACTTGAAATCTGTCCTCGAAACCCTAAGACATGAACAACTATATGCAAATATGGAGAAGTGCACTTTTGCACCGATCATCTTGTGTTTCTGGTTTTGTTGTTAGCTCTACAGGAATTAGAGTTGATGAGGACAAGATTGAAGCAATCAAGTCATGGCCAACCCCAAAGAACATCACTGATGTCCGAAGCTTCCATGGACTTGCAAGTTTTTATAGAAGATTTGTGAGGGACTTTAGCACCCTAGCGGCCCCCTCTCACGGCTGTCATCAAAAAGATGTTCCTTTCCATTGGGGAGCACCTCAAGAGGCAGCCTTTGAAAACCTCAAGAAGAAACTCACCGAGGCCCCCTTACTTAAGCTACCTGATTTCTCAAAACCTTTTGAAATCGAGTGTGATGCTTCAGGAGTAGGAATTGGAGCCGTGTTTGATGCAAGAAGGAAGGCCTATCGCCTATTTCAGTGAAAAATTGAGTGGTGCCACCCTCAATTACCCCACCTACGACCAAGAATTGTATGCCCTAGTCCGAGCCTTGAAGACTTGGCAACATTATTTGTGGCCCAAGGAGTTCATAATCCGCACCGATCATGAATCTCTCAAATACCTAAAGGCTCAACAACAAATTGAACAAAAGACATGCAAGGTGGGTGGAGTTCATTGAATCTTTTCCTTACATCATCCACTACAAGCAAGGTAAGGAGAATGTGGTAGCCGATGCCCTTTCTCGGAGGTATGCTCTAATCACTACCTTAAGTTCTAAGTTCCTTGGTTTTGAGCATATCAAAGATTTGTATGTGACTGACCCCGACTTTAAAGACATTTTTGAGTCTTGCCCACATGTAGGGTTTGAGGATTACTATAGGCAGAATGGGTACCTGTTCAAAGGACCTAAGCTTGCTACCCGAGCCATTCAAGCCGAACCCTAGTCATAAGAGAAGCCCATGGAGGAGGTCTCATGGGTCACTTTGGAGTTGCCCAAAACCCTAGCTTGCCTTAAAGAGCACTTCTACTGGCCTAGGATGCGAAAGAAGTTTGAGAAGATCATCAGCCAATGTGCCAAATGCCAACGAGCTAAGTCCCACCTTCAACCCTTTGGTTTATACACTCCTTTGCCTATTCCCGAACACCCTTGGGGAGACATATCTATGGATTTTGTTCTAGGTTGCCTAAGTCTAGGAAAGGCAAGATTCCATTTTTTGTGGTGGTAGATAGGGTTTTCAAAAATGGCTCATTTCATTGCATGCCATAAGGTTGATGATGCATCCCACATAGCTGGGCTTATTCTTTGGAGAGATAGTTAGACTCCACGGCGTTCCTAAGACCATAGTTTCTGACCGAGACTCAAAATTCCTAAGCTACTTTTGGAAAACTTGTGGGGTAAACTAGGAACCAAACTATGTTCTCCACAACCTGCCACCCTCAAACAGATGGCCAAACCGAGGTTGTCAACCGGTCTCTTTCCCAAATGCTTAGAGCCATCATTAAGTCCAACCTTAGGACTTGGGAGGACTGTTTACCCCATGTAGAGTTTGCCTACAACCGATCGTCCACTCAGCCACCCAATACTCCCCCTTTGAACTGGTCTATGGTTTTTAAAAAACCCTCTAACCCCCTTGATTTATCTCCATGCCTATACATGAGTTTTTGATGCGATGGACACACCAAGGCTGAATATGTCGGAAGCTTCATGAGAAAGCCAAAGCCAACATTGAAAGGAGAACGGCCCAATACCTAAGAAATGCCAACCGAGGGAGAAAGGAGAAAATCTTCCAACCCGGCGACCAAGTGTGGATTCACTTCAGAAAGGATAGATTTCCTGAACAAAGAAGATCCAAGCTGCTACAAGAGGAGATGGACCCTACACTGTCCTTGGAAAGATAAACAACAATGCTTATGTTTTGGATTTGCCTAACACCTATGGTGTGAGTGCTACTTTTAATGTTGCTGACTTAACTCCTTTCTATGATGATGATTTTGTAGAGACAGATTCGAGACGAATCCTTCTCAAGAAGAGGGAATGATGAACCCCGGTGCCCTGGACCCGACCAGACCTGCCCTTTACCCGGAGCCAAGTCAAAACCTTCAAGACAAAGGTCACCGCCTATATAGGAGATTGAGTCGAGCCAAGCATGAAGAACTGGATCAGAGGTTCATCAGAGAAGGATGCACCGTGCTGACCCTTGATGACCGACAGAAATCCCATGAAGAAGACAAATGCCCAAGGGACACTGCCCGGGCCCCGGCGGATACGGCCAACCAGCCCGCCTCGGCTAACCCTACTACACACTCAGAACCTGGCGGACAAGTTGAAGCCAGAAGACTCAGGAGGTCCAAATACTTGGGAGGAACCTCACTTGTCCGAGGAAATGGCCAGCAGAAAGCCAGAACCGCCCGGCATCACCAAAACCCTAGTATCGGGTCCGGAGCACTTGATGCCGAGCCGGTCACCAGCACCGAAGGACGCCCCCCCCGACCGCCCGGTCACCCGGAACCCGCGGTAATTACAGAAATGCCACCGCGCGGGTTCCGGGCACTCTTCCTAGCCGCGTCCGGAGTCCCAGCCACGCCCGGAGGGTTTTCCTAAGCCCGATCGGACACGGACACCCGGCGTGCCCTAATCCGCCCGGATTAGGGTTTTGTGCAATTTTTGCCGGTTTTAGAATTTTCACTCTCGGACAACTTTGTGTATTTTAATATTTTCTTCGGCCTATCTTTTAGGATTATTTTAGTCTTACCTTATTAGAGTTGGAGACGGCTTAGGCCCCCCTTGTACTATAAATAGAGGCCTCGGCCTTCATTGTAAGACACGTTAAGTCAATTATTGAAATTTCAGAACTTTGTTCTTTTTCCTTCAAGTCTTTGCTCGTTGTTGCTTAGCTTAAGTTTGGTTTATCATCAAAGGTTATCACCCTTTGTTTGTGGCACCAATTCGACTGAATACCTTGGGGTTCCTAAGTCTATACTTAGTGGATTTCAAGTATTCCCCGCGGTTTTCAAAAGTTAGGGTTCGTGAAGCTGGTAATATAGTTTTGGGGGTTGAGTTGATCCCTTCATTGAGGAGCGGTTCGCATCACTAGGTAAGCCTTTCTGCATCTTCCTCATGTCCTTCTTTGCTCCATGCCCTCATGTATATGTTGAGCCGCTCCTTGAAAGCCTTGGTCTTGCTTCGGGTCAAGGGGGTTCAGGTCGAGTCCAAGGGAGAAGGGGTACATCATCCCCCCTCTTTTGAGAGGATTCGGCATCGAATCCGGATCTACATAGACATCATCTAGTAGGGTGTCAAATCAACAACATTTAAAGGTAGCACTAACCCCATAGGGATTTTGTAAATCAAGAACATAGGTGTTGTTGTTGACTCTCTGAAGAACTGTATAGGCCATCCCATCTAGGTAATAGCTTGGACTTTCTTTGCTCAGGGAACATGTCCTTCCTGAAGTGGATCCATACTTGTCCCCTACTTCAAAGATTTTCTCCTTCCTTCCTCGTTAGCATTGCTGGTGTATTGGGCAGTCCGTCTCTCGATGTTGGCCTTGGCCTTCTCGTGTAGCTTCTTGACTATTATGCTTTCTCTTGGCCACCTGCATCTAAGAACTCATGAATAGGCAGAGGTGATAAATCCAAAGGACTTAGGGTGTTAAATCTGTACACAAGCTCAAAAGAGGAGTATTGGGGGGCTGAGTGCACAACCCTTTTAAGCAAACCGGTTTGGAACAATCCTCCCAAGTTTAAGTTTCTACGAATAATGGCCTAAACATTTGGGACAAGGATCAATTCACAACTTCTGTTTGCCATCGGGAGGGTGGAATGGTTGAGAACATTAATTTG